>QOCX01000324.1:92363-112876 GCA_005959815.1 Sarcophaga bullata | reverse complement strand
TTACTGAGCATGTATGGCATTGTCACATGTTACGAATCCCTTTTTATACTGGAAAAATTTTGCGCGAAAAACCAAATAGCAAAAAAATAATACGCTATAAAGCAAAATATGTTTCTGTATGTGTCATCATTAGGGATGCAGCATCGTTCATAAAAACATCGATGTTAAAAAACACCGGAGATCGATGTTTACTAGCTGACCCGGCGCACTTCGTCCCGCCCAAAATTGATATTTTTATTATCCAAAACATGTCACATTATATATTTATTGTAATAGTTGGGAATAGCCCCTGTACCGTCTCCTCTGAGTACCTCTTAAAAAAGAAAAAAAGTAAACCATATGTGTTCTACGGTACGGAGATCTGTCTAGTTTGAAATTTAATTGAAGTCGGTACGTTATTTAGGTGACGCACACAAAGAATAACAATAAGAGGTCCGAACCATTAGTAGCGCTAACGAAGTTGTAGTTATTGTAACTCTAAAAACAAAAACTAACAAACATACATTTTGTATGTGTCCATATGTAGCTATAAACCATCGAATTAGGTAGGGTTAGTTTGTCGATATCGATTCTATAGTAACTTGCCCATCAAATTGCATTCGTCTACGATCACTATGTCCCTAAATATCAATTTTAAAAATTTGCCACGCCTATTGGTTGCTATATCGAATTTTTTTCTACAAACCATCCGAACCTGATGAGCTTTCCAATAAAAAATAATGATAAAAATCGTTTCAGTAATTTAAGAGTATAGGTATACTTGAAGGGGAAGGTTTGTCACGCCCATTTTTGGTGAGCTTGTCGATATCGACTCGACGAACTTACCAAAAACCACCAAAACGTCTACTATCGATATGTACCTAAATATTAATTTTTAGTGATTTGCCACGCCCCTTTATCATTTAGGGATATGAAAAATAATGTTGTCCGATTCTCAGACGTACATGAGATGCATACAAAATTTCGTGAAAATCGGTCTATACATTTCGGAGGAGTTTAACCACTAACACCGTGAAACGAGAATTTTATATATTAGATACATAATATATATATATATATTATAAATATGTATACAGAAAATCGGTTATTTAAACGGTGTCTATCGTTTCTTTGATTGCATCACCGTCAATAATGACTGATGTAAAGTACTCAAATAAACACGAGCCCTAAAGCACACATAAGCATGTGTTTTATTTCGATGTCTCTCAATTCGGGCTCCGACGTATCGTCAATCAAACGCGATGTTAACATCGAACGCTTGTAAATAAAACAATGACGTTTAGAAAACATTGATGTATCTTTTATATCCCTAGTCATCATATATATCTTTGCTTTTAGTTCAAAGGTTGCGCAATTTTGTTGAAAAAATATTCGAGTATAGCAGCAATTAGGAACGCATTTTTTCAAGTTCACTAAACTCATATTTTACACACATAGCAATTAATTATCATATATACTATTGGTTAATAAATCTTGTTATATTTATAGATTAAGGGAAATTATTACAACTTGCTGTTAAATTTGCTAGTAAAGGTAGCTTTAACTAAAGGGAATTGTAAAGTTATCTTTAACTTATGTTCGTTATTACAACTTACTGATGAAGTAAAATTAATTTTTTTTAAAATACGGCAGTGTCGGAGAAATGCCGATAAAACTGTTCACTTAAACAAGTTTTAATTAAACGCAGTGGCAACGACTGGCTTCTTTTTTTTTGTTGTATTTGCTCATTTTGTTTATATTACAAGTTGCCATATTAAAAATAATGGATAATATGGAAAGTTCAGGCATAAACTTAACGTTAAAAGTTACCGCTATGATCATCCCCCCTTTAGCTTAACGCTTACTTCTAGCTTATTGGGCACTTATAATAACGTTCCTGTTAACATCTTCCCTTTAGTTAACGGTAAGTTGTAATAATGACCCTAAAAGTTTTAAATATTTATAAAAAAAAAATTCTATTAAAATAAGTCATCATTTAAATAGTAACGGATTTTTTATTTGAAACATTTTATGCAAATCACTTTTTGTGTTTTTTTTTCAAATATTTACAGTTTTATTTCAAATTTTTTTTAACAATTCTTTTTTACAATACAATTTGTAATTTGCTTTTTTTTATTTTTTTTTTTTTATTTTCTTTGTTTCTTGTTTTCATATGCAAATTTCCCATGCCATTGTCTAATTCCATGTGGCTGTGCATTATTACCAGTCACATCATCTAAACATTTGAACCAAATTCGAACACCTCACACCACCATACTGGCATGCGTCAGTTGTATTTAAAACTGAAATGCCGCTGGAAACAAATAAAAAAATAAAGAAAAACAAATTCATAATGAAGAACCTTTAATTTTCGCAGTTTCACAATTTGTTTCTTTTCAAATGTAAATTTTTTTTAAACTTTTTTTATTTATTTTTTTTTTTTTGCAAAAATTTTAAGAGGATTGTGCAATGAATGCGTAGGCTTGAGTGCACATTAATTAATTTTTTTTTCAAATATTTTTTTGTTTAATTTTTCTAGATTTTAATTTGTGTTTTGTTTTGTTTTTTTTTTTACAATTCAACTTTATTTCTGTAGATTTTAATTTATTTATTGCTGTTGTTATTCATTTTGTTTTTTATTTTTTTGCTATTTTGCATAAATTACGACATTAAAATTGTTTTATTACGTTGATGTTGGATTTGTTTAAGTCGTTATGGAAATAATTTAAAATAGTTCACTGAACTTGAATTTTTCCGTTACAATTCAAAATATGCCACAAACACAATTTTTTTTGTTTAATTTTAAGGGCGTCAATTGGTCTGCTGTGATGGCATTGTGTTACACAAAATGAAATTATTAACTGTAAACCATTTTTAAGCCTGAATATGTTATTACAGTTTAATTAAGTCATTAAGCAAAGGTTAGTGTAAGGTTTTGAAATATTTGTAGATAGCTTTACTACTCTCATGATAGTTTAACTGAATTAAATTGGAATCCTCTATGGGACTCCTACCTCAGAAAGTGCGAAGGTTACCTGCAATGCCTTTGAGTTAGATACTGATTGGCTTAAAAATGTTTAACAGAGTAGCCAGGGATTCCTAAAGATTGCCCGACCACTATGCGATGTTTCACGAGATTGTCACGACCATACTGAAAGCTGTATAATGCTTGTAGTCTCGCCATAGTCTAGTAGATAGTGTGTTGGCTTATTAGACGTGAGTGCGTGGTTGAAATCCCAGGTCAGACACCTCCAATAAAGCGCAATATGGAAAAATATTTTTGTGGCAACTTCTTCTCAGCAGATTTGTGTCAATAAATCTGAGAGTAAATCAAACTGCCATGAAAAGTTTCTCAAAAATCTGTCTCGCCACTCATGTATAAAATTAACACACACAGCATAAGTGGTATAAGAAGCTAGGTTGTAATCATGACTGAATTATGTATGTATGTATAATGCTTGTTGGATGATGGGATTTTCTTTGAAAATGTCGTAATTTTTCTAAACAGATAAACTGTGTCCAAGGCCCTTAAGAACTTAATTTTAATATCAGTTCCCTTTTATCAGCGAGTACTTCGGAGTATTTCAAATGGTAGTCATAGCCATGCTGAAGCTTGCCGGCTTATGAGATTTTCCAATAAAATTTTTTGATTAACATGAGCAGTGTGGTGCTAACGTCACCTGGGTATCTGTTCGCGTTTATGAATTTCGGAAGTTTCTTAAGGAAAATATTGGGACTATTTAATTTTATACACGCGTGATGGGACTTACAGTTTAAAGTCGATTCCGAATGACAGTTTTTTGAGAAACTTTTCATGGCAATTTTATTTGCTCTCAGAGTTTTTGCCAGAAATCTGCTGAGAGGAAGCCACCAAAGAAATATTTTTTTTATTTCGTTCTGTTGGAGGTGTCTGACCTGGGATTTAAACTACGGGCTATAGGCCAACACATTACCTTCTAGACTACGACGACTACTCTTCCACTCATCTCTCTATAATAGCGATCATCGCAGTAATGAGTCGTTTTTCTCTTCTAAGTGCTGTTTGTGGTATGAGTAAAAGATTTTATTCCTGTAAGAAATTATTTTCCAAGGAAATGCCATCACTTTGCATTTGATACTTACTTAAGAAATTTTGTTTTCTTAAATGTTTCTAAAGACTCGTTGCGATTTTAATGATTTCAAAATTTTGTTTTTGGATTTTTTATACCACCAATGCCAAATTTAACCAGACTACTCCATCAATTGTTCTTTATTTGATGGCGATTAATTAATGAAATATTTTTTATAGCACTTTTAATGTGTTCTACTTTTATTATTAATTATTTTAGATTTATTTGTTTATCGGACTGTTTTTTTTCTTCTCCTAAAACTGAGTTTAATTGGTGTTAAAACGCTCTACGCTATATATTTAAAGCCTCTCATATATGGGCAGCATTAAAAAACGTCAATCAAAGCAAGTTTTATTTCTAAACCTATTTTGATTGTATCCTCCTAATGATATGGTAATCGTTAGTAATAAAAATTATGAACCGGATTAAAAAAAATAAAATAAAATAACGATTGCAATCTAAAAATCAATTCAATTAAGTTATCTAACATTTTAGATCAATGGTGTTATCGATTGCTTGTTTTTTACGCCCCAAAAAAAAAAACCATGCGAATTTATCGCGTTACAACCAGTTTAAATAATTTCATTTAATTTCATAAATTTTATTTAAAAATAATAATTAAAGAAGAAAAAAACAATTTAATTGTAATAAATGTTGTTACTATTTAACATTTCTTTGTTTTGTTTTCAATTTAATTTCTTTTTCTAAAATTTATGTTAATGATGTGAAGATTTTTTCAAAATAAATTTTGTTTTTATCGCATTCGATATTAGTGTGGTATTGTATTTCTAAAGTACCGTTAAAGATGTGGGGATTTTAATTTGCGATACGACACTACGAGACAAGAAACAATTATTGAACAATGATTATTTAATTAAAACATTTTCATAAATTAATGCAGCTACACCCTGTAAGATGGTATGCCACAACCTATTAATTGTTTGAGTGTTAAAGCACAATGTACCGTTAATAACTGGACTCATTGTTTTTAAAATTATCACAAAGTTTATTGAATTTTTCTCTTTTTTTTTTCTTTTATTTCAGCTTACCCCCCTTACCCGCCATTTTGTAATAAATAACTAAGCCCAGCAAACAATTGCATTGGCTGCACAAAATGCTATTACAACGACGAAAGAATTTGCCTACGCTGCCATTATTGTCCATATTTTTTCTCATCTGCACGATAAAATGCATCAGCTCAGAAGTTTATACCGCTCTGGCGGAAATGGAAGAGCTGTTAGAGACTGAATCTGTATTAATTAGTAATTTAGATGGTTTTATTAAAGTAGAACAACAAAAGTTGGATTATTTAAAAACGTAAGTAACACTTTTCTTCAATTTTATCGTTTTTTTTTATTCTCACAATTAATTTATTATCACACCATAACTATTTGAACCGGTTTAAATAGCTTAGCTGTTTTGACATTTATTGAAATATCAACTATTTATTGTGTTGCATAGTGTGACAGCGAGTAGTTTTTCAAGTTTAAAATATGATTGCAAAACGATAACATGATGCATGTTGTTTATGTCATCACAGTCACTTAATTATCACAAAAAAATTTTTTTGAATTGCAGTACAAATTGAATAGAATCGAATTATTGTCAGGTAATATATTATTTTCATGCTGATTAACTGCTATTTTTAAAGGTTAATTTAGTTCTTGTTTCGGTTACTCAAATAAAAGTTTCTGCTTAAAATCTTGATTTATTACCACGAAATTAAAGTTGTTGTAGATTTGTTCTAAAATTTTTTTTTTGTTATTATTTTCTATTGAATTTAAATACCTCTCCCTCTTTTTCCTACATACATACATAGAAGTCTTCTTTTGGAAAAAGCTTTCAAGAGTGCTGTACATTATCTTGCTTCACATGAAGAACGTTGGGGGTTTTAAAAATATTTAAGAAAGAATACTTTCTTAATGTGAACAAAGACACACTGAATTTGAAATAAAATATTGTCGAGTAATTAAAGTTCAGTAATTACGGTTCAGAATGGAATATTTTATGCTTTACCATCTTTCTTTATAAAACATAAGGTTAGATAAGCTAGGTTAGGACCTCAATAGACTTATCTAGCTTGAAAGATTTTATGTGTGTGAAGTTAAATTCGAATTTGAAAATCCAAGACGCAATCCATAAATTTTAGCAGCGCCACTTGGCTTTAACAGAGCAAAATTTGCTCTTAACAGAACAAAATTTACCCTTAACAGAGCAGCACTGTTAACTGTTTAACAGTGAAAATAAGTAGTTTAATCTTCTACTTTGCAATTATTGAAGACTATTGCCATGAAATTTAATTCTCATTATGATCATTATTATTTGTAAACAATAATGTTGATATGAAAAGGATAGATAGGTGGGGATAGAGAACGGAATTATTCCAGTGGACTATCATGTACATATGGTCTGTATGGTGTACTATTTCTTACATCTTCCAAAATGGCCTGGCCACTGATCTTCTAGATAATTTTCATACGGTCGAAAATCGAAATTTTTTTACCATTCAATATCTCGACTCACAAAATTATTTCAGCTATCCCACTACCACGGTTGGAAAGATAACACTCTGGAATACCATGTACATATAGTCTGTATGGTGTACTATTCCTTATATCTTCTAAAATGGCCACTGATCTTCTAGAGAATTTTCAATAAAAAAATTTATAGTTTCAAAGCCAATTTTCAAAATACCATATCACTTTATGTGGGACTATTTCGGTGATTATATAAAAAGGCCTTGGAACCTTCCTTCGAGTATGGTATGGTACTTCTAGACCTAGTATATGCCCCAAAATTAGCTCCTAAGCAACGTGACCGTTCTTCAGATGGTACATGGGTTAACTGTTTAACAGTGCTCTGTTTAGGGCAAATTTTGCTCTGTTAACGCTAAATGTGGCGCTGCTAAAATTTGTGGATTGCGTCTTGGATTTTCAAATTCGAATTTATTTTCACACACATGATTTGTTTTCCGTTATTTTTTCTCTCCTTTTAATTGAAGAATCCTGTGCCATTGTTATTTTGTTGCTTCAGCTTCTATATCCATAATAATTGCTGAGCAAAGGAGCAGATTCTTCAACTTAATTTTCTCTGTCTCAGCTGGCCTTAATCGGTGGTGGACTCAAATTAAATCCTCTCTGACGCTTCTACCCTCACCCTTTTGTGACTAAAAAAAAAAAAGGACTTTTAATTGCATATTGGGAAATCAGGATGTTCAATTTTCGAAAGCCAAATGGTGCTCAGTGATTTTCCCTTTGAAAATTGATTAAGCGTAACTCCTTGTCCTATGTTTGGAACTAGCGTTAGATGTGACATCAGCCTGCATCTGTAAGACCGTTAGTTTTATTTCGAATCATATCTTTGTAATCTCTTCTACAATGAATTCTATTAAGCTTCTGCACTAGTAGGATTACTGCAGAAGCTGTCATGAATTTTTTTCCAGTGCCCTGCACTTTATAACGTTGGTTACCGAGTGAACTTGCTTGTGAACGGCAAGCTAACCACTCACATTTCCTATGCTCTTCTACGAGGAGGTAATTCTTTTTTGTCTTTTACTACCTTTAGGGTTCCAGTCAATTGCCATCTAAGATAGGTTGTCTTGGGATCTTCTTAAAACATTGCTCATCTAATAGTTTTGTAAGCTAAGGGTACTCAAGTGAAGTTTATCGTTTTAGCTTCTTTTAATTCTAGTTGCTGTAATTGCTTAGGTTCAACATGTCCCAGTAATATGTCTATCGCATCTGTTTTTGGCATCGGAATTGCAGACTAGAACTTCAAGAAAACTTGTGCTATAAGTTTAGCTATTGAGTGGAGTCATAAGCAACTTGAATGTTTGGTGGAACTAAAGTAGTGTTGCAAATCCCTATTTGAAATCGCTGAATTGACCACAAATATTTATTTTATTGACGTCGCCGTAGTCTAGTATGTAGTGCGTTATCTTATTAGACGAAAGGCCAGGGTTCGAATCCCCGGTCAGACATCAAAAACGAAATATGAAAAAAAAATATTTTTTCGGGGCTTCCTCTCAGCAGATTTCTGGCAAAAACTCTGAGAGTAAATGAAATTGCCATGAAAAGTTTCTCAAAAAAATCTGTCGTTCGGAATCGACTTTAAACTGTAGGTTCCGCCACTCGTGTATAAAATTACCGCACACAACATAAGTAATATGAGAGGCTAGGTTGTAATCCTGACTGAAGGGTTGTAATGGCCAATTATGTATGTAAGCAACTTGAGTGTTTAATGGAGCTAAGGTAACCTCGAGAAGCTCCCGGCGTTGAATTCTTAAACTATTGAATTGCCCACGAGTATTTATTTTATTCAGTAAACCTATGGGGATTTTTAGTATCCACTTAGTATCCACTAACTGTAAAGCACTCTGTTCGTACACTAAAAATGGAATACTTATCACAGGGCAAATCTTAGCTAGCGTTTGAGTGAACTTAATGTGTACGTGTACGACTGCTGTGCTCTACTGCCCTTAATCTAAATCTAAGCCTTCTTGTTTGCAGCGTTCATTTTTTCCTAATCAACAAAATTCGTGTTTGATAGCCTGTTTGGCAGCAATTCTCAATTTTCTAAATAAATTCGCATGTTGCATGTCGAGGGAAAGGTGTAATTTAGAAAACTAATTATCATAATTAATGAAATAGATTTAACTTTATGGAGAGTAGTAATAGATTTCACTTAATTAAAGCCACCTTTCTTTAGAAATTTATCCGTTTAATCTATACCGCACGCGCGTCTTTTTATGATCATGCTTTAGAATCTTGTATAGCAGCTGAACAGTGGGCTAATTTATCAGTAAAAGAACTGGGGCCTCCTTTTTGCTTCATCTTTTCTTGCGTTCTATCTTTTTGATTTAATTTTCTTGTAAGAATCTTCATTTTAAACTGATGTCCTTATGACATCTCTCTCCCTCTCTCTCTCTCTAATTTTTGTTATATTTTTTATCATGAAAACTTAAAACTTACAGCTGGGCTAGGCAAAATATCTCTTTCTATCGCAGTATGCTTCTTTCTAATCGGTTATCTTGTCTTTGTATTTTTCTCCATTCACATATGCTTGCCCCAAGATATGAAACAAAAAACAGCTGGTTTGTATAGATGACAGAGGGAGTTCTTACTCGAATTAATTGCTTATCCTTCAACTATTCAAGATATTTTCTAATGAAAACAATTTTTATTTATTTATTCTGGTATTCTTTTGTCAAAAAATGTTTTTAATTTAAATTTTTAAAAACAAAAACAAAAACAAAAACAAAAACAAATAAAATAAATTCTTTCACAATTCATTTAATTGTGATCCATACTTCTGCCATACAGGGAATACAGAATTATTTCAAAAAATATTTTTCAATTATTTTGTTGTTGTTGTTGTTGTTGTTGTTGTTTTTCTTTCCATTGCAATTCTTGTTTTATTTTTATTTTTATTTGATGTCCATTTCGTTAATAACCACTGGCGCTGAAGCAAACACATGCCAGCCAACCTGGAGTACAAATATTAGCATTGGGGAATGAAAATAACAACAACAACAATAACAGCAACAACATAAGTACTACACGAATTGGTAATAAAATTAGCACAGCAGTTGAAACTGTTGCATGTTGACGTTAGTGAGTGTGTGTGTGTGTGTGTTTATGTGAATTCCTTGCAGTGTGTTAAAGGAATGAATTCGTTAAGACCTAAACATAAAAATGACTGTGCTTTTTAATGCAATGGAAATTGTTTAAGTAGTTGAAAGCTAATTCAAGTACGAATGCGACTTGCGTTCAGTTTATAAGCGTAACTTTTTGGATGATTTTTTGAATTGTCAACAGATATCCTTTTAAAAATTATAAGTAAAATCGGGATAGATTTTTTAGCAAAAGCCGTAAATGCAACTCGAAGCGAAGTTCTTTAAAATATTTAGGCAAAATCAGTGACTTCTTCTTAAGTAGTTGAGGATATTATAATTGATAATGCCAAGAAACTTTGCTAACTACGGAATGCAGCTTATCGATCTTGTTACCTCTGAATCTACGATAATTAAAGACAACGAATAGCCAAGGAAATTTACAGTTTTTGTTATCCATGGAAAGCCTATGTTATTATACGACATGGTTGTGTATCTGGCTATGCATACTTTTCGTGGTAAATATTACGAACTGCCATAGCGTCTATGCTTTGTGGTACAACATTTTTTTTTTGCATTTTTAACTCTTATCTCTTTAACGTTACAATTCAATTTTAGTCTTTCACACAATATTTCTTCATTTAACACATATTTTACGTAATTTCTCTACAATATACGCAGTACTCGCAGTAGTCTAGTAGGTAGTGTGTTGGCTTATCAGGCGTGAGACCACGGTTCAGACAACAGAACTAAATATAAAGAAATATTTCTTCGGCGACTACTGCTAAAATATCTGAGAGAATTGTCGTTCGAAGTCGAATTTAAACTGTAGGTCCTGGCACTCATGTATAAAATAAGCTCACACAGCATAAATGGCATGAGAAGCTAGGTTGTAATCTTGATTGTAATGACCAACTATGTATGTATGTATACGTACGTTTACTCCCTTAAGATCGAACATCATCTACTCTATTCACCCCACTATTCTACTGACAACTGGATTGCAGAAATACAGGCTTTTCATTTGATACTTTGTGAGGACCAAACATTCTTGCAAAGAAGTTTCTTTCCCTATTATTAAGGGCCTCAATGTCTACCGTATGTACGAAAGGGTTTGATTACTGTTTTGTATAATTTAAGTTCTAGATTGGTTGATCTGTTCCCCACTTTGAAGTACTGCAGCACTGTATAAAAAGTTTTTCTTGCAGATTTCCTCCTTCATCCGCAGTCAAATCGCCAACTGTATTTGTGCATATGAGCTCAAGAATTTGTAGTTGTCAAGCTATTTGCACAGAAAGTTTTCATAGTTTATTATAGAACCGAAACGTCTAGAGAAAGCCCTTCAGCTAATCTTACACGAAATAAGTTGGAAATGCTTCAGTTGGTAGTTAACTTTTTGGTAATCTATGCAGTTGGTGGCGATATTTAGTCCATACTTGATGCATTTTTCTAATAAATAGTGAAGGCCTAATATGTCGTTGATTTTCCAAATCAGAAACAAGCCATGTAGAGAACAAACTCTTTGTGAGAGATATTGTTCGATTTTCTTAGGTTTGCATTCCTTTAAAGTACTGTTATTGCGTGCATGTATTGCGTTTTGAAGTCTCTTTGATGTCAGTCAGTTAAATGTCAGTAAAAAACAAATTTTCTTAGTCAGATGGCACGAGCCACAGTTAAGAAAAAAAAAAACATAAAAATAAAAATACGACTCATTGTCATTGTCATCATTATCTTCATCATTTCATTTCTTTCTTAGTAATCATCATAAAAATAAAAACAAAAGGGAAAAGAAAAGAGAAAAAAACAAAACATCATATTGAGAGGAAACAAATGTAGGCTGATATACACACATACTCCTCAGAGAGTACAAAGGAAAGGATACGAATAAAATATTGTAGTGTATTGGTGTAAGTGTGAGTAGTAAATAAACACTCTTGATATATGACAGGGGGAAAATAAAAACAAAAAACAAAACAAAACAACAGTTTTTCTTTTCCTTTTTGTTTTTTGAAACAGCTGACAGCTGTTTGGATCCTGTCTTTCAACAAAAACAAGCAATACCAGCAGAGCCACCACAATACATACGCAGGTATATACTCTTGCTTTGTGTTTCTCTCTTTAATTGCAATTAAACACACATCGTCAAACAACTTCTTGATTAACGGAAATAACAACAACAGAAATAAAATTGAAAGGAAGAGCGATCCTTTTCTTTTTTAATATCATTACGAACGATATTCATAATTTAAATAATAAAACGGAGAGTAAATGTGTGTGCAAGGGAGTGAGAGAGAAAGATAGACAAGGGAGAGATATTGAAAGTGTTTTATTTTCTTGAAATTCCTTTGAAATTTTCTGCCGCTACCACATCCGTTTTATTTTGCTTTATTATAGTGAGCGAGTGAGCATGAGGGACAGAGTTTTTATTATTATTGTTGTGAGTGATGTTTTTGTTTTGCTGTTCAATGGAGAACTATTTGAGTTGTTTTTTTAAATAGGGTGTGAACGATTTGATATGAACAACAATTTGTTTTTCAAAAAATTTGTTAAATTAGCCGAAGTTTTTCACTATGTTTCTAGAAAATAAAATATTTTTGTTTTTAAAACTCTCTTTAGTGCCCTTATTATTATTTATTAGCGCGTTAAAAACTTTTCTTATGGCATCCTACTATTAATTCCAACTCAATAAGGAATTTTTCAGGACCTTCAGCCTACTAACTACCAAATATTTTGGCTTTTTATCGACTAAAATCTCGATAATTGTCAAATTTTGCTTGGCTGGGTTTACTTGCTGCTTGCTCTTTCAGTATTTAATCACAATACTTCGTTTCTTTTTTTGTAAAGTTTTGTTAGCTCCTGCTATGGTACGAACTTGTTGAGCTCGTCTATAACCATCGCTTTAATTGCGTTTTTGAACGTTACAGTCGGAACATTGAAATCTCCAGCAACAAAACTTTATTACAAGGCCTACACCGTATGATCCTCTAAAAAAGGAGGAGTCAAAGCAGTCAATGCGATTTAATAAAACTTTTATGCGTATTTTTTTTTGCTCTTAAGATTTTAAAGATAGCTAATGTCAGAGCAATGCCTGAAACATAAAAGCCAACATTTTCCATCTTTTAAGATTGTGGGACACTATGGTAAAGTATCCATCTCCCTGCATAAAATGTCAAAAAAAAAAAAAATCTGGCAGTGACCTATTGGAATTGAATTGGAAGCAATTTCTATATCGATTTGGTCAGAGTTTGAGGATCTGGATTATTCTGAGGCAGTTTATAGTGTGATTTACAATTTGTCCTTTAGATGGCTGCTCGTCAGATAGGTTTTAAAAACATTCTCTTTTTAACTTTCAAACTTAACTACATACATACATAAATAATTGGTCATTTTAAACCTTCAGTCAGAATTACGACTTAGTTTCTAACACCACTTATGTCGTGTGTGTAATTTTGTATACGAGTGGCGGGACCTTCAGTTTAAAGCCGATTCCGAACGACAGATTTTTGAAAAACCTTTTCATGGCAATTATATTTACTCTTAGAAGTTTTGCCAGAAATCTGCTGAGAGGAAGTCGCCTAAGAAGTATTTGTGTGTACTTCGTTTTGTTTGATCTATTTGGCCTTGGGTTTGAGTCACGACTGGACGTCTAAGACGCTGACGGACTACCGACTAGACTACGGGAACTTCTAGCTTTTAAAACGAGAAACAGTTTCCTATAATTTACATCAGACGTCACATCTTCCAGATATTGGAGCGAAAAGGGTTGAAGTGCAATTCATTGGGACTCTAAACAAGATGAACTTGCTGTGTTAAATTAAATAAGAGCAGCAAGCCATTATCACTTGCAGGCATAAATGTTGTCTTCTAGCCATCTCTTCTTCTGATCTTTAAAATTTTTTAAAAAAGTGATTTCAACTCTCATAAGTGGATCACCGCTTTAGTTCAAGTGTTTTTTGGTCTAGTACACACTTTACTATAATAAAATACTAGGCAGAATATAAAACGTCCATCAGCACCTCCACACTTGATAAAGCGTCTTATGCGTCTACCAATTCAAAATAGTGAGGTTGGATAAACTTTCCTTTTGGTTAGCAAAGGCGGACTAAATGTCATCGCATATGATTCAGTAATTTCAAGAATGGAATAAAAAAACTACGTAAAAAACCACGAATGATAAGAGAAAATTACAACAACAAATCAACAGTTACGTTCTAGAAGTTGTCAAAAAGAAACTAAATAAAGTATGAGTGGAGTAAAAGGTAAGGCTGCCAGTCAGTTGTAGTCAAAGCGGGCTTATGAAAACGGGTGTATCAAACACAGTTCAGATATCGTGTATAAACGAAATATGAAAAAAATTTTTCTCTCAACATTCTTCTGACAAAAGCTCTGAAAGTGCACATCAAATTACCATGAAAAGTTTCGAAAAAAATCTGTCGCTCGGAGTTGATTTTAAACTGTAGGTCCAGCACTAAGGGATGGTATAACAAGCTAGGTTGTAATCCCAACTAAAAGGATTGTAATGATCAAATAATTAGTAAGTAAGAGACTTATTTTGTTTCGAATGTCCATCCTTAATAATAGTTTTGTAAAGGATACAGAGATACTGTAAGAGCTTTAAAAACGAAAGAAACAAAATACTTCACGTCTTTCTTCCATTGGAAGTTCACATATACTTATTAATTACAGAATAAGTGATGAAAAGTGAAGTGATACCTTCACTAGTTAGCTAGTCTTTCCTCTGCTAAAAATTTCTCACGTATTAGAACCCAACTATGATTAATGAAACTAAGAAATCCATGCATTCAGCTTAATGAAGCTTATGCCTCACTGTCCTTGAGTTTCTTGTGAAAACGACATTTAATTCAATTTAAATCTATTTTGAATGCTATTTTTAAGGGGGCTGCCAGTCAGTTGTAGTCAAAGCGGGCTTATGAAAACGGGTTGTATCAAACACAGTTCAGATATCGTGTATAAAACGAAAATATGAAAAAAAATTTTTCTCTCAACATTCTTTCTGAACAAAAGCTTGAAAGTGCACATCAAATTACCATGAAAAGTTCGAAAAAAATCTGTCGCTCGGAGTTGATTTTAAACTGTAGGTCCAGCACTAAGGGATGGTATAACAAGCTAGGTTGTAATCCCAACTAAAAGGATTGTAATTGATCAATATAATTTATAGTAAGAGACTTATTTTGTTTCGAATGTCCATCCTTAATAATAGTTTTTGTAAAGGATACAGAGATACTGTAAGAGGCTTTAAAAACGAAAGAAACAGAATACTTCACGTCTTTCTTTCCATTGGAAGTTCAAATATACTTATTAATTACAGAATAAGTGATGAAAAGTTGAAGTGATACCTTCACTAGTTAGCTAGTCTTTCCTCTGCTAAAAATTCTCACGTATTAGAACCCAACTATGATTAATGAAACTAAGAAATCCATGCATTCAGCTAATGAAGCTTATGCCTCACTGTCCTTGAGTTTCTTGTGAAAACGACATTTAATATCAATTTAAATCTATTTTGAATGCTATTTTAAAGGGAAATCATTTAATTTGATTTGATCATTTGATTTATTATTGAAAACTGTTTAAAACAGAGATTCATATCGTGTTTGTATTCGAATTACACCCACATTTGAACAATGAAATTAGATATTCACGAGAAAATCTATTGAAATAAAATTTGAAAAAGGACGAAGGAAAATATTCATTTCTCAAGAAATACCACAAGGTGTGAAAAAATCCGGTACAGATCAAAAAAAAAAAAAAAAAAAAAAAAAAAAAAAAAATGTGGGGGGGTCAACCAGTCAAACAAGCCAAAATAATTTCAATTGAGTTTTTTTGGTTTTCAAACAAAAAGGGGTGGCTGTAGAAAAGTAACGGCCGTTTTATTTGTTCAATGATAATCCTGCTGTTTTTAAAATAAAGGAACGCTTTAATTTTTGTTTTTGTTTTTTCATTTACAATATTTTAATAACGTTTATTTGCTTGTTTATATGTTTGTTTGTTTGTTCAAGTATATAAAGAATATCGTTTGTTATATTGTGGGTATATAAGCCACCGTTGAAATAAGACGATGATGACGACGACGGTAGTAGTAGAAGTTAATAAAAGCCGGCTGCGTTTGCGTTTTGCGTTTTTACAACAGAAATAATAATTTTTTTTTTATAACTTTTTTTTGTTTTTGTTTTCAACCCTCATTTTAAATACGAATTGGAATGCTTAACAGAAAATAACACGAGTCAACGACTGGCTGACTTGACAGTATATTACAAGCGAGAGTTTTAAATTTTTCTTCCACTTTTTTCTTCGTTTTCTTGCTGAGTCTATCCACAAGGAGCAGATGTTTCCTTAAGCGGAACGCGCCAACCTTTATTACTTTTAAACAACGTGTCTTAGTATAGGTATAGGTACGACGTAAGTGTGTGTGTGCATATGCTGCATTATACCGAATGTTGCATGTTATTGAAGTCGTCCAATGGTGGTGGTAGTTATGAAGCTAAGCTCTAAGGTTCACTCACTGCATGGATGGTTGGATTTTTAACGTATTTTTACCAATTTCATTCATATTGTTGTAGTTGTTATTGTTGTTTTCCGTTCTGAGTTGTATAGTTTGTGTTGTACAGAATGAAATTCAGAGTGTGTCGCTATGAACATTGACTTCAGGAATATCAGTCTTGAAACATTATTCGGAGAGTGAACACGATTTTTTTAGAATAAAAAAAAATTAATTTTTAAAGAATTTTTAATTAAAAGGAAAAAAAACAACAAAAAAAAAACAGAATTTAAATGTGAAAAAGTGGAAAATTTTTTTTTGTTTTTCACAAAAACAAAACATGTCAAAACACAATTACACAAATCCGGCTTTTTGCCAAAACAGTGAATTTTATCCGATACCATCGGCCAATAAAGAGAATATCGAATCGATTTATAATCGTAGTTTACAAGTGAATTTCAATACGAGTTCATCATCACATTATGATGCACGCGAGGGTCCATTGCGCATGCAACGAAGCATGTCAACGCGTTCGGTGGCCGTTAAAAGAAATTTTAACGAATGTACACCTGCTGCCAACTACCAGCCACAAAGACAGCAACAGCCATCAAGACGTTCTACAACAAGTCAGAATTCTAACTCTTTCGAAACACGTTCTGGCTCTGGGCGCTTTGCTTTGGTACCCGTGGAAGATTTAACACCAACTCACAACAAACGTTATGCCATAGTGCCAGGCTCAACGCTCTCATCCACTGTGTTACAAAATAGCCGCCGTTATGCCAGGTCACAAGATGATTTGGATCGTTATTCTTCACAAACCCAACTAGATCGTGAGGAAGAGCCACATTCATTTCATGAGGATCCTGCCGGAAACACCTACACCAGTCTGCCGCCCATTTTAGATCATCAATTACCAGCCAAACGTAAGGTTTCCTTACCCAATCGCCAAAACTCCACACAAAACCTACAGCAACATAAACAGCAACAGCAACAGCAACAGCATCAACAACAAACGAAAATTAAACATGCCTTCTCCAGTGATTTTGGCAGTAAAACATTTCTTATTGTGGATAAAAATTCCAATCAACGCTATCAAATGGTGCCCACTGCCGAGGATGAGGAACTGGTTGATGATAATCATGAAATCATACAAATGCACAACGGCAAGGCTCATCGTTATGCCATGATACCCGCAGAAGATAACGAAGACTATGCGTTTCAAGACAAACAAGCAGAAGAAGAAACCTGTCTTAGCAATACAGACTTGAATCGCAGTGAAAACTTTTTGCCACGCGGCTATGAATCGATTAATCGGAGTTCTATGCGTACTTCTACACCACAAAAAGGCACTTCATTATCAAATTTAAGCTCTTATCCCAATACACCGTTAAAAAATCCCCAGGCTACTAAAATGTTGCATGAATTACTTTCCACACCACCGCGTAAAACACCCATTAAAACAACGCACAGGCCAACACAGTATACTACAACACCCCGGCAAATGTACACTTCACAGAGAGACTTGAGACCACAATGTACCCCCCAACAAAATCAACAGCATCATTATGTACAAAATGGCGTACAACAATCAGCACCCTCACCACCGCCACCTCTATTGCCACGCAAAAATTCCCAATTGTCTCCGCAAAGACTGCACTATGAAACCGTAAAACCGGTTATGCCTCTACAAACCGATCGTACTATGGCGGTTATTCAACCCCGCTTGGCAGGCTCACGCATGCATCCCCAATTACAGGAGGAAGATGAGGACGAGGAGGACGAGGATTGTGCTAGTCGACAGAAAAAGTCTCGCATTACTCCCACATATCCGGAGAAAATTGCCAATGCCACCATTACTTTAGCTATTGTATCGCTGATGTTGGTCTTGGGAAGTTCCATGAATTCAGCTCTGATCGTTTATATGATTGCTCATGTAAGTATACGTGACAGGGGGGTTAAAAATAAAATTTAGGTTCTGCAATTGAAAGTCAAAGGCGATAAAGCGATAAAGACGAATCGAAACAGTGTTGTAATCAAAAGTCGGCGAATTTTAGGTTATAAAAGCAAGATAAAGAAACGTTAAGAATGCGCTCTTTTCCTATAATCTCTCAAGAGATCAACCTGTGTCTCATTTTAGAGTAAAAACGTGTTTATATTGTCCCCATTCAGGACACACTTTATAGACGATGGGATAATATACACGCAAAACTACGAAGGTTAAGAGAGTATCTGAAAAAACCCTTTTATTCCAGAACTTTTTTGTTGATATTAAAGCAGTAACTTATCGAATAACTGTCTCGCTTTAACCTCGTAAAAGAGTTTTTAGCACGCATTTAAAACATATTGTATAAGCGAGGTTAAGTTAGAGCAAAGCTCACTTAGGTCCTATAAGGTCCTATTGTAACACCTATTGGTACCTATTCGGTCACATAACTGTATCTCCTTACATGATTCATTCGGTCACTTGAATTATTGGTTACTTTTTCAATAAATCTGACTGCAAGTTGGCTTGAAAATTGTCTTCCAATGTTTCAGGAGTTACTGGTATTGCCGTTGTCCTAACCCCATTAAAAGTAATCCATAGGCGTTAAACCTTAGGAATGAGGGAGTTAGTAAACAAAACCATTATCAAACTTGTTGCAAAACAACTTGGAATACCTTGTTGGCACCAAATGTCGTTTAATGACAATTTTTGTAACAAAAACTTAGTCAGCCGGTCTCATTATCTCAGGCCAATTTCGCACATTTCGAAAAAAATAAAAACCAATGATGCTGTTAGCCTGTTAAACGCATCAAACAGTTAATATTACTGATTGTAGTGGTGATTCGTAGAGAGTTTAAGGGTTGTATTCCCTTTAAATACGGCAATTTTGCTTATTGGCTTAGACGGGAAAACAATTCTTTGATGAAAATGCAACACAAACAATGTTTCTTTGGGTTTAATTCCTATGAAAGCTGTATTTGAAAGGCACGTAAGCCAAGATCCTTACAAGTTCAAGTTCAAAAAGTTAGAAACGATGACGAAACGACATTTTCCTCCAAACTTCACCTTACAGCAACGGTATTCTCTTCGGTCTTTGAGTTTTGGATGGATTGAGTCGAGAATTGCTCAAACTCAAACATAATTTGCCAAACCTTACTGTAAGGAAATGTTTGACATTCTTAGCTATCAAACCAAAAATTATAGATGCCGATAGTCCTTATGCAGCTGAAAAAAACTCTCGATATATAGAGAGTCATAAGATTTTTAAGACACTAGAATCTAGAATGCCAAGTTAAACTGAAGGGTAATTACAGTCTCATATTCTCACTATTTCTCTAGCGCTCTCTCTGTTTACTTGTTTTCCAATAAGCAAAAGAAATTGAGAAATTTTACATTTCTGTAACAGTAGGATATTGCGGGCTTTGTCGAGAAGACGATCTTGAGGAACTCGAGCAATATGCCTCTGCCTGAAAAACCCTGCCTAGGTCGGGCAACCAATATGAAAACTTAATATCAGAACTCTTAATATAAGTTTCATAGGCTACTCTGTCTGGACTAAAAATAAATAAACCTGGAAATCAGCGCCTAATAGCCATAAAGGCTATACTCTCCAGAGTTATTGTCCCCAGATGCAGTTCATTTTTCAAATGATGTTATTAAGATGAATTCAGGATTATCACGGACTCCATTTTATCTCTAATTTTATATCTTAATGATATGCTTACTCATTGGCCAAGTATTGGTTTTCGTTTTTCTGTTAAGAAGTCACTCTTCGCTTAAGTGCTGTCGCTTATCGCTTGTGGTTTTCATTGTAATCGGGTGTTAAAATTTCCTATTAAATATTCTCTCTATTTTTCTCTCTCTCTTTGTCCTAGATGGGAAAATCATTTTATTTACAGTTCAGTTTAGTGGCCGCCATAAGTGGCGTTGGTTTAGGTTTCTTGGGTTTCCGTTCGCGCCACTGTGAATGGTTGCCTAATCGCAGCTATACATCGGGTTACATTTTGGTAACCATGTTCTGTCTTCTCAAGTGCTGTGGTCTTCTGGTGATTTTAGTATTTGATCCTTATCCTGGCTTGCCGTTACATGATGTCACTACGGGCATAATTCTGGGTCTCTCCACGTTCACCATGTTCTTTATCGGTTTGGGTGTAATAGGCACTCTATGGTGCTATCGTCCACCACCAGATAATCGTGTGGATGTGGTTTAAAATTTACAAGAAATTTAATAGTTTTGTAAGGATTTAGAATTAAGTTTTTTAAAAATTTTATTTTTTTATTTGTTTTATTTTATTTTTTTTTAATAATATTTACCATTCTGTCATGAACAGCTAA
>QOCX01000324.1:64564-92347 GCA_005959815.1 Sarcophaga bullata | reverse complement strand
AAAAAAAAAAAAACAGAAAAAAAATTATTTTTTTTTAAGAGCATAAAAGCTTATTTAGCATAAGTAAACTCTCCGTTTAATGTTGTTTAAACAATTTTGAAAAGACTGTACATTTTTTGTGACTACGTTTAGTTTATAGTTTTAATCAATGTGTGTGTATGTATGTATGTATGTATTAAACTGAAAAAAGTAGGTAGGTGATCCATAAATAAGGTTGTATTTCTCTGTAGTAGAATTATGTTACGTATTTATGTACGAGTACGTTTGGCGTAATTTAAGCATTTAAGGATTTAAGCACAAACGAGTATGAATTTAATGAATTTATGAATTAATTTAAGCAAAATTTTGTTGTATTTATTTTTTATTTGTAATAATAAATGTACTTTATAAAAAGAAAAGAAAAGTAAACAAATAAAGAAAAATGATAAGCAAAAGGATTCAAAATTGCTGGAAGCTTGTCTCAAGCACAGCAAAGTTTTTCCAAATGTTTTCTTTACTCCCATTAGGCCTTTGGTGTGACCGATTATTTGCCTGCATATGTTTTAATTTATTTATTTGTAACCATCGTGTAAACTGCAAATCTGTCTTCCTGAAATATAAATACTAGTATTAACCCTCCTTCCAATCTTTTAGCAGTCCTTGTAAGCGAGTTAAACTTAACGATCGGTTGGTAATCTTTAATCCTTCATGATGGGGAAAAATGAATCAAAATTTCAAGCAATATGACAGTAGCGTTGTTGCCTAAACACTTAACCTTAAACAACGTTAAGCGAATAGGATCCTAGTGCCAATAGCGACGTACTCAATTGATGGGAAGATCTCCTGATATGAACACCTGAGATTTAATTTCAGGTTTCATTAGTTCTCATCACTCTGGACGAAATCTGGGAGCGTATTCACAGCCGTTTTGGAGGTGCTTAAGCCACTCAAAAATGTTTGGTTTTCACAGATTGAGCTTAGATTGAGGAGGTCATGATTTTAGTGGATGTGGCTATCTCTATTGACAACATAAAACTTGAATCCTATCTGAATCATGGTTTTATAACAAAAGTGCGGTAAAGATCCTATTCTGATAATAGTTTACACCTCCAAGAGAACGTCATCCTAGTACTAATTCTGATGAACTGATTTTAGATCGCCTTGCCCTTGCTTTACACTTGTACCTTTAACTTTTCCAACTAAAATAATGGCTATGAATATATCAGAGTATGGCGAGTGGAGATACATATTTATTGCTAGCAAAGCGACTATTAGTCGAATTCGCCGTAGCCTATTAGGTAGTGTGTTGGCTTATTAGACGAGAGGACTCGGTCCAAACCTCAGATCAGACATCTCCACAAAACGAAATTAGAAAAAATATTTCTTCGACGACTTTCTTTCTCAGCAGATTTCTGGCAAAAATCCTGAGAGTAAATAAGAATGGCCATGAAAGTAACTCAACTCCTGTCATTCGAAGTTGACATTGAACAGGAGGTTCTGTCACTCGTGCATAAATTAAACACATACAACACGGGTGGTGTAAGAAGATAGGTTGTAATCCTGACTAAAGGGTTGATGACCAATTATGTATGTATGGTATCGCATAAATTCAATTATGATAAGAATTAACTCTTCCCAGAGAACGACATCCTAATATTTCTCCGACTGGCCTGTATTTCAGATTGTTCAACAAAAATAATGGCTTGAAAGACTACCGCTGTGCAACTTCAGTATAAGAGCATGCCGAGAGAAATTGCACGACTATTTATAGTAAACCACCATTAGATCCCTAGAGAGTATGTACAACACATGTAAAAATTTTCAAGAAAATGGAGTGCCTCCTAAGGTAGTAGCGAAAATTCAAATGCAATTTACACGTTAGGTTGTCATTTCTCTGCAATGATATTTCGGCTGTTATGGGAGTCACACTCACTTAAGCGTATCGTTTGTATTAGGTATAGGTTCAGGATAAGTTATGTAACTAAAAAATGTTGGTAGGCTATGAATACCACCAAACACAGAGTATAACCGGCGTCATTAATATTAAGCTCACTTCAGCTGAGTGCCTGGATTTGATTCATTTTCACCGCCTGTAATGGCGTGGATGAAAACAGATTTTCTTGCCTTTACGGGAATTCTGCTGATGGGTTAGCTTTTAAAGTTGCTGCCTGAGTGGCTCTTGAGTTTGAAAGGAATTTGCATTTCCCTTGAAGGTAAAGGTTCTACTTAAGCTAAAGGTTAGGACATTGTGATATCACAATCAATCTTTAAACCGGGGAGTAAACAGTCGCTATGGTCCACACCGATTCCTAAATAAATCTTTCGATTGCAGTACTTTTTATGCGGTACAGTCATGATGACAACTAAATGTCCGCCTTTACATAGGAGTGTAAAATAGCGTACTCCTCCTCTCCAGACCACTAGCTTATGCAAAAGCCGTGCAAGAAAATGTCAGTGTTTACGATATATAGACAGCCTTTGCGAACCGAAACAGAGTGATGAATAGCCATTCGCAAAAATTTCTTTCTACCAACGAAGTTTGCTCTCAATTTATAACCAACTTAGAATACCTAGTTTATCTAAGGTAGTCGCAATATCTGTACACGATAGCAGTGGGATATTGCGAGCTTTGTCAAGATGTTGATCCTGAGGAACTCGATCAATATGAGCAAGATCTCAGCCTGGAAAACAACCAAAACGAAAGTCTAATATTAGACACCTTAGTATACATTCCACAGTCTACTCTGCCCAGGCTTAAATAAATGAATCTGGAAACCACCGCCTAACTCTCCAGAGTTTTATCCCGACATGCAGTTCACTCTTGAGATTATGTTGTTAGGATGAATTCCATTATAATACAGTTGAATCACGGAGTCCTTCTTATGTCCAATTTTATATCATAATGATCTTCTTCCTCATGGGCCAAGTATTGGTTTCCGCTTTTATGTTAGAAAATTTTCAACAGTCAAGTCTTAGTAATAAATGGAAGCAGAAGTACCCCATAAGCTAGACGTAGTTCTCTTGTATTATTTTTAAAACTTAGTTCTTACCTTCTCCTCAATTATTAAGTTTTTTAACGATTTTTATTTTCATTTTTTTTATTTTTCCAGTAAAATGCACGAATACCAAAGAGGCATTGCCAGCAGCTGCCGATATAACGAGTTACGTTTCAAATCCCATTAACGCCTATTTACTTACAAAACGTTTAACCACAGACTGGAAACAAGTGGAAAATCTTATGGCCCACGATGTGGGTGCAGGTAAGGTTTTGCATTTGAAAAGAAATTTTTTGCATTTACTTATCGATTATCGATTCCTTTAGATTTCCTTACAAATATTACAAATTATCGGAATATTTTGAAATTCCCCTCCGATGAGGATTTAAATGGTGCTGCCGTAGCATTAATGCGTTTACAAGATACCTACAATTTGGATACATCCAGTTTGGCTAGAGGTGAACTAAATGGCATACAATATAGGTGAGTTCTTTAAAATTTTATTACAATTTATAATAAATGGATGGGTATCCATCCCTAATGTTTAACGAAATTAAATTTGATTTCTTTGAATTACAATTTTTTTTTGTTGTTTGTTTGTTGTCTTGTTTTTGTGTTGTTGTCTTTAGTACGGAAATGTCATCGGACGATTGCTTTGAATTGGGCCGTCAGTCGTATGTCAATCATGATTACTATCATACCGTTTTATGGATGAATGAAGCCATGACAAGAATGTTGGATGAGCCCAGAAATCGTACACTGGCATTTACAAAGGCTGACATTTTAGAATATTTGGCATTCTCAACATACAAACAAGGTTAGTGGAGAATTTAATTTCATTTTTTAATAATTTTTTTTTATTTATTTTTATTAAATTTAAATCATAATTTAATCATAGAAACACATTACATTCATACAAATCTCATTTGCCGTGCTTGTACCTAGTAGAAGTAGAGTTTATAGTTGAAACAGATTGTAAATAAATGAAATCTTTTATCGTTTATTGGTAGGTAATCCAACCGATACTTTTTTATGTATNTTCATATTTCGTTTTTGATGTCTGACCGGGGATTCGAACCCTGGCCTTTCGTCTAATAAGCCAAGACACTACCTCCTAGACTACGGCGACTTCATATATTATATTCCATAAAAGTACCAAATATGTGTTCCAAAATACTTTTTAAGCTTTATTTCTGTATTTGTCAAATGGTTAAAACGAAAACTCTCTCAAAAAGTACCAAAAAATCTTTTCCGCTTATGAATAATAATCCCTTAAAAGTACCAATAAAGTACCTTTTATATTCAGATTTACAAAAAAATAATTTTTCTTATAAAAATTACTTACTGAACTCGACTGAACTAGCCCCTATACGAGTGGAAAAGATCTTTTGTAGCAGTCAGATAAATAACCTCAGTATGACGGCTGAGGTAATTAGTGGCTATTGATTGTTAGTATGCTTAACTTACTTAAGTACCTTAAGGTTCCGTTGTAGTATAGATTGTACCTGTTCCGTCAGTCAACTATAAATACTGTCTGGTATTTCTAAACTATCCTAAAGGATGGTATAAGGAAGTAGGTCTATACGAAACACCTTTGGTCAGATACGTTCTAAGAAACCTTTCATTTCAAATGCCAGACAATGACAGAGAGGTTGCAGTCTAGTCTCTTCTTCTTCCTCATCATTATAGCAAATTTAGAAGTCATTGTGAGGTATTCTTAGCCTAGAGTGATACATACCCAAGGGGTACGCATGTATTTGCGGCGTTCCAGAATTGTGTTTTTCGAAACAGCACAAGCTTAATTAGCTAGACAACGAAAATTGGCTCACTCACTGCAGAACTTTCTCAGGTCATGTGGGAAATTACAGCAGTCAGCAGGAGGATGAAGAAAACTGCTTCCAAGTTGCTGGTAAGAATGAAAAGAGATGTTTGGTTTAATTAAGGGATGATAAATAGAGGCAGAGACTCTTTTAAAGCCAAATAAGTTTGGGACAATCTAAAGGGCATTCTGAATGGAGAGAGAGAGAGAGACAAGCATTATAGGCATGCCCTATACAGATTGAGGAGCGTGTAGTAGTTCGCATGGTAGCATTACTCCAGCCCTTATGCATACATACATACATAATAGGTCATTACAACCCTTCCGTCCGGATTACGACCTAGCTTTTCACACTACTTATGTTGTGTGTGTCAATTTTATACATGAGTGGTGGGACCTACAGTCGCCTCCGAACGACAAATTTTTTGAGAAGCTTTTTCATGGCAATTTTATTTTAAGTTTGAAGTTTTTGCCAGAAATCTGCTGAGAGTAAGTCGACGAAGAAATATTTGTTCATGACCTAGGGTTTGAATCGATTTTTCACGTCTAATAAGGCAACACACTAACTACTGGGCTACGGCGACTGTATACGACATTAATCGTAATGCAAGAACAGAGTTATTGTGTCCTGCGACACAAATAAATCGTTTGAATCTTAACTCTCACTTTGACGAATGTTATCCTATGACTGTCATAAATTAATTTATGTTTTCAAAAGGAAGGTAACCATGTTACTGTGGCCTTCAATGTGGCCTGTAACTTCTACAAATCTTTCGTCACTAAATTATCAAACTCACAGTAACGTACACCAAGAGTTTTGGAGTAATTCCTATACAAGCTGAGAATTTCATTTTCTATTTGACCTCTGTTTTAATTAAGAAGCTGCAGAAACACTTCTGAGAAGTAGACAATTTAGTCTTTGACATACGCTCCTTCAGTTCCTTAAATAAGTTTAAAATTAAATTTATTTTTTAACCCTTTTCATCCCACACGGTAGTTCCATTTTTGTTTTATTTGCAATACTTTCAACATTTTCACTTAAATAAACGTAAACATTTGATCACACTTCAACAAATAACATCCACGCCATGTTTTTTTTTGTTTTTCTCTCTCAAAAGAGCGGAAATAAAAAATTAACCACCCACCCACTACAACATAAACATACAAATTGAGCAGTCAGAGAACACAAATCAAAAGAACAAACAATTCTGTTTTCTTTCCATGAACATTTTGTGTGCATCTATCAACCTACGCAGAAACAAGAGCATTTTAAGTGTACATTTGAAGACAAAAATTTTGGGATTTTTGTTTTCATTGATACACTGAGCGTGCCTTGATTAACTACTATTGTGGAAATCATGTTCTCATTGGGGTCCATTAAGTACGTAGGTAATCCTATTACATCTCTTTAACCACATGCCTACCATACTTAGTTGTCGAACTTTGAAGAGATTCCTCTCAGAGATGGCCTCCTTTACTGCATCGTTATTACAGCTTTTGGTAAAGACTATAGGCGCGTATGTCCAGGGGCTAGTGTCTAAAGACATTTATGCCTCAGAGTATTTGCAACTTTTATTGCCACGGTATTCTTGCAGTTCAGACGATCGTCTGGATATTAGATATTTTTGAAAAGGGTAAATCGCTACTAAGAACTCGAATCTCCAGTGTTTCTTTCAGCTTTCATTAGCGGTTGTAAATAAATTTAATTTTTTTCCTCTTTCGGATTTAGTTTAAAAAATGTTTGCCAGTAATTTATTACTCCCAATGGCCTCCCCATCACATAGTGAACGTCTTTAAAGTGTTTTGGGTTGTACAACTTCGCACGTACATACGTAATTGGTCATTATCACCCTTGAGACAAGATTACGACCTAGCTTCTGACACCAATTTAATTTTATACATGAGTGGTGGTGGGTTACCGTCGACACTGAAGGACAGATTTTTGAGAAATCTGCTGAGGGACAGTCCCCAGAGAAATATTTTCTTCATATTTCGTTTTGTTGGAGATGTCTGATCAGGGATTTGAACCCTAGCCTCACGTCTAATAAGCCAACAAATTACCTACTATACTACGGCGATTTGGTTGTGCAACTGCAACGATATTATTGGCAAAATTCGCCATGTTTACTGCTACCAGTCTTCTCACACAATACACACGGACTTACTTGATATTCCACAATAGTTCTGGGTACTGTTCCACAAGTGAATTAATGCTGCAATGATAACTGACTAGGAGAGTGTGGTTGTGTAATGATTATGTTGTGGTGGTGTAATAGAAGATCGAGATCGAGAAATAATTCTTGGCTATTTAGATCAGATACTCAGAAGCATATAAACTTTGCAAAGATGAGAACGTTGAAAGCATTTTTAGGTCCAGAAAAAAAAAAATAAATGATTCCGTATTTCTTGGCATTACTTTGATTCTTGAATAGCTTTCTGACAATCTTGTTTGATTTTGACAATTTTTTAGGTTACTTTAACGGTACTTATGCTAGTTTTGGTTCACCACTTTATATATTGTTTGATTATGATACATGTTTTGTGTTAATTTTCATATTTTATCTTCTCTTTAAATACTTCTCTGTATGTCGCCCTCTCTCTCTCTCTCTTTCTCTCTCTCTGGAATACAATGTTATTACTTTTATAAGCAACAGATGAAATAAAAATTTTCTGTTTTTCTTTTTATTGTATTTATATACCCTGTAGTATATAGTTTTTATATTATGTAGTTAAGAGATATGTATCCTTGCTTTTATAATTCTCTGGAAAATAGGTCATTGGTTAAAAGCATATTTGCTTCTTTTCTCTCTCTCTCTCTCTCTCGTTCTCTCTTACTATTCTCCCAGGTATATAAGCTTTTATTTTTATTTTCATCAGAAATGTTTTTTTTTTTAAGTTTTTTTCCACCGGTCGGTCAGTGTTTTTCCTTTTTTTTTTGATAGTCCTTTCAAAATACATACACACATACATACCGATTTATATACATATGTATGCATCAAATACATATGCATACATACATACATACTGAGATTTATTTCATTTTCATGTCAGTTTTTACAACCAGATTTTATTTACTGAAAACTCTTTACAAGTAATTTTTCTTTCTCTGTTTTCCAATTCATTCTTTCTTTTTATTCGGAGATTCCTTTTTTTTTCTCAATTTTTCCATACACTGAACGATTGAAATAAATCTGACTTGTATACCCTACACCAGCTTATAAAATCTGTTGGAAATAACAATTGTTTACATTGGAAATGTTATCTCGTGATTCTGTCAAAATCCTGTGATGCGTATTCAGTTCTATCTACCACATCTGCAATTAGTTTACTGTACCAGATTCCAGAATGATAGGGTTACCAGCTGTTTTTGCATTTGTATAGAAATATATTTGATTCTTGCTATACTTGTAGTGCTGAGAAACTTTATTGATTAAGGATGTAAAAGTTCTCGAAAACTTTTCGAATTCTTTGTTACACCATTCTAGAATAATATGGTTGCCAAATGTCTTTACGTCTATATGGAAATATATTGAGTCCTTGTAGTGCTTGTAGTGGTGAGGGACTTTACGGGTAGTTTTTCTTGAAGATGGATCGTTATTTGGCCTTTCTATGATATTGGTTGTCGACACTATTCCATGTGAGTATTGACAGGGCTTCCCGGTTGGATTATTTGGTGGGATATTGAATTTTTTTCATTTTTAAGATTCGAAAACATGATAAACAGCTTATCGTTATATTCAGTATTCCAACATGAATTACTTGGGTTGAAAATCATGCATTTTAATTGCTATGCCATGCCATCGATATCTCTCTCTGTGTCTCTAAGATAAAGCTTGGTATTGGTTCCAATTACTCATAGGATTAGTTTGTATTTTTTTTTTTTGAAGGAGATTTTTAAGGACAACTACTTATCTAACGTGGGGTTATTAACCTCCATAGCTACAAAAGTTCTGTACTCAGTGGGACAAATTCAAATTCAAATTCTGTCAAGCAAGATCCTAAGCTGATCACTTTGAAACTTCTGGTATGTTTATTATCGTCGGTTCAAAATATGCCTCATTTGCTATGTTGCGATTGGAATGACGTTTATTACTGATGTACAGTGCTTTTCTTGTGCAAGATTTGTTAAAGGACAGCTGAGAGCCAGTTCCTCCCCTAGGTACTGAACTCACATTTGATTTGATTTCAAATTAATTTTCATAGGTTAGGTTATGTTAGGTTGGAGTGGTAGCTTAGATATCAAAACTCATTTGAGTATGCATAACGGTCTGTTATGACGCCACAGGCAAGCGCAGTCCCCGTTAATTGGTTAATTGGTCAATGTAGGGGCTTCACCCAATTCATTTTCATGCGTTTGATCAAAAATTGTTTTTGTTGACGTTTAGGGTATCAAATAGTTGCTCGTGACTAACTTTTCCTTTCTGCATCCTCTTGTTTGTAATCTTTTCTATGGTTTTGATTGTATTTCTGCATTTAAATCCTTTCAATTGTAAAAGTTTCGTTTTAGTTTTTATTGCATTTGTTGTGGACTTTTTTTCTCTTTTCTGCTCTTGGAAAAACAAAATTTCTATTCTTCATTTCAAGTTTTTCGTGCGGAAACCACAATTTTCAATTCGGCTAAAAACCCCCACGAATATTTTACATTTTATGATGAAACTTACACAGACAGATAAATTCTGATTTTTTTGTTGTTGTTGTTGTTTTTGTTTAAGTTTCTTAAAATCAAAAATAAATTTCAAAATGATTTGAAATGAAATACAAATAAAGAATAAGCATCGGAGTTGTTAAACAAGGGCCGAGTTGGGGGTATTTGGAATCAAACCATAAAGCTGTTGGTGTTAACATAGCATAATAAGAAGTGAAGCCTCCTGGTGAAGGACTATTTAAACTTTCCATTGATTTTTATACAGAATTTTATTGTATAAGGGCAAGAGGATATGGATGACCTTGATTTGGATTTCCTATTTATTTAAAGCGATAGAAATTTCATCAAACTGCAGTATTTTTAAAATGGCAGTTAGTGTGGGAAGGAAATTTTTATTAAATTGGGTATTTCAAAAGCGATTGTTTTTGTTGCTGTTTTTTTTTCAAGTTCGAACTATTACCAGGGAAATTTTGTTTCGAGTTTCCAAGTACAGAATTTTGTAGAGATTGTTTAGAGGTTTTTTCTTCTGTTTCGTTATTACAAGTTCTGAAGAAATCGTTGAGTGGGACGTATTTTCGGCGTGCGGGCTCGTACAAACATATGTCCAGGCGCTAATGTTGCATTATTACTTAGCAGCAGTTCGTAACATGAATTCTGGGTATATTGTAATGCAAATTTTTTGTTCCGTATACACTTCCAACAGATCAGGTTTGTCTAATCACTATACAACTTCGTTTGTTTTCATTTCTTTCCTGCGGAAAATAGTAAAATCATGTGACATTGTTTGCCTTTCCCTTAGAAGAACTATTTTTACGGAAAATTTTTAAAATTTTGCAGGAGTTATAAAGAAATGCAAAACGGTCATACAGAACTGTTCATACAGAACGGTCATACAGAAATGATTAGGTCTCCGTTAAAGCTTAGACGCGACAACGTTACATCTTTTCGCCTCCATTTTTTAATGTAGTGCTGGGCAATGATTTTAGAAATGCAACGACCACTAGCAGAGGTATAGCTTGAGGCGCAGATGCTGGTCTGGCAAATCTTAATATTCTCCGTCATGGAAGATGAAGACTAAATTTGTGAAACCAGGACGTAGGCAATAGGACTTAAAATGTCGCCAGTACTGTGAGCAAATGCAGCATCAAACAGAGCATTCTCTATTTAGGGCATCCAACTTCAAAATGTGCACTAATTTTGCCAATTGAGGTACTCATGGGATCAAAATTTCGACTGGAAACCTATGGTATTGCAACCCGTTGATCAACCAGACACAGTAACTATCGCTATCACTATTCACTATCTACCCGTACTAAAATATCCCATCATTTATTTGTGCTCGGTATGACTGAGAACGTGGTCCAAACCGCCAGCCCAGTCAACTCCAATAAAACGAAATACAAAAAAATATTCCTTTGGCGACTTTATCTCAGCAGTTTTTTTTTGCAAAAACCCAAAAGTTTCTCAAGAATTTGTCGTTCGGAGTTGACATAAAAATATATGTCCCGCCATGGATAAAATTAACACACACAACATGAATGTTGTGAGAAGCTAGGTCGTAATCCCGACTAAATGGTTGTAAAGATCAATTGTGTATTATGTGTGTGTGCGTAATTTGTGCTCAAAGTCCGTGCTTTTCTATGAGTGTGCGTCGTTAAATATGTTTGCTAACGACGTGAACAGCTTTCAAGAACAAGTTTTTCAGTCTGGGTTTATCGACAATGAAATCATAGACTTGACGACATATTCAGGAGGAAATAGTGATAGATTAGCCAAGTACTAAGTAATTGTCAACAGCAATGTGATGCACACAAAGGCAAAAGATATCTGCGAGAATGACAACAGTTTCAATGATTGATTGACAAAACCCGGATCTTGGTTTTCTAACTCTGTTCGTTAGGGAACATAGAGTTTACAGAAATAGCTTAAGGCATGACAACTCATTAAAATGAAGATACAACTGCGGAAAATGTTTTTATTCAAATGGCATAGATTTTGTGAATATTAGATGGAGTAAACAGACGGCAGCAAAGATTTATTAAAACAATCAACTAAGCATTACTGATTAAAGCAAAGACATACGAGCAAGAGCAATTAGTGGAGAGGTTTTCACCAATGTTTTGAGCTCTTATGTTGGAGCTCCTATAAGTGATCACATATTATACATGACAAGAAAAAAAAAAAAAAAAACAAGAAGAAGATTCTTCTTCCTCTACTTCTAAATCCTATCTAGCTTGGAACCAACTTCTGAGGTTCTATTTCTATGAAGCAAACCGGAAAGGCAAAGCGTAATGATTACAAAATGCTGTGCAACAATTTGTGCAAGGCACCCATGCTCAAACTTACGTGCATACATACATAGGTCATGCAGTGATCTGTAATAATATGGGGTAAGAAGTTCTATGCCTAGTTTGTGCTGCAGTTCAGTAAGTAAGTTCGTTGTAATTTCATTTTGGTATTTGGAGTGTTTGACTCCAAATGGTAGCAGATAACTAAATTTCATCATGGTTCTTTCGTTTGGAAATTTTCCGATTGGGTCCTCAATGACTTGCCTATTCTTCTCATGATGTTTAATGCTGTATGGAGGAGGATCAAAGAGCTAGCTTCGTAGGTGGTTAATTTGGAGGGGATTAAAGGAAATTATTTTAGTTTTCTTTTTAAAAAATTCAAAAACCTTGATTAAGATTTTTCTGTCTAGCTTGTGTTAGTTGTCAATATCCTAAAGGTGGTGGCGTATAGCCGCCGTAGTCTAGTAGGTGGGGTGTAGGCTTATTAGACATGAGGTCAGGGTTCATATCACATGTCAGACATCTTCAACAAAACGAAACCTGAAGCAAATATTTCTTCGGCGACTTCCGATCAACAGATTTTGGGCAAAAACTTTGTGAGTAAATAAAATTGGTAAGGAAAGCTTCTTAAAAGTCTGTCTGTAGACCCCGTCACTCATGTATAAAATTAACACATACAACGCAAGTGTTGAGAGAAGCTAGGTCGTACTTCCGACTAAAGTGTTGTAATGATCACTTATGGATGTATGTATGTGGTGTATAGGCTCCTCATTCGTCCATTGTATTAAATATACGATGGTAACGTCAGTCAGACATATGCCCGATCCAATAGACATTCTTTAGCCATAAGCGAAGAATTCGAAAGAAATAAAATAGTATTACCCATTTAGGACTCAATAAAGGATTTGTAGTCTGTTTGAATAATTGTTGGCTACCCTATTTAGTTGGCAATATAAAGTTTTTTTTTCTGGCAATTTGTGTCCACACATTTATTTTCGTTTTACACCTTAAAAACATATTTTATACACGTGGGTTGTATGATTATAATGCAATAGAGCATTCATTACTGTCAATGTCGCATTTGATCATCAGTAAAACGAAATTTATCATCACTGTCGGGCAAAATGGTCTCTCTATATAGAGTAGTAACAGCAACAACAGCAATAGCAATAGCAACAACAGCAATAGCAATAGCAATAGCAACAATACAATTTTATAACTTGTCAGATACTAATTGCATGCAACAGGGTACAAAAACAACAAAAACGACTAAAAGTATATAGAAAAACAAATAACCACAGCTTAACTAGGTTGCACAGAGGGAATACATGCAACGTGCATGTAACTGGCTGGCTGCCTAGCTGACAGGTGGAATGCCAATGTGGCAGAAAAGGAGTCTGTTTAATTTCTGTAATTTATTACTGTCATTATTTTACATACACACACACACACATATACACCTACGCACACCACTGGGAATAAAATTTATTGCAACATCATACACTCCATCATCCAACCCATTCCCACCCACATTATGCTCATGTACACATGAGTTCGCAACCAAACACCTTCATTACCATTTAGAAAGCAACTCGATCTTTAGAAATCTCTGACCATAATAAAAAAAATTTTAAAAAAAATCGCTTTTTTTCTTCTTTATGTTTTTTTATTACTTTTACTGTTGTGTGTATACCTATACCTGTCTGTCTGTGTATCTGTCTGTCTTAATTTTTCTCTGGCCTAATTGGAAAAATGCCAGGCAATGTGGAAAGTGCTCTATCGATGACAAATGAATTGTTGCAACTGATACCAAACCATGAGCGTGCCAGCGGTAATAAAATTTATTACGAAAAGGAATTGAAAGAATTGTCCTTAAAGAAAAAGGTCAAAGGTGATGATGGCACCGATGAAACACCCAAATCTGACTTGGTAAGTCCTGACACTTTCAATTTTCATTTCTTTTTTTTTTTTCTTTAAACTTAAACTTTCAATTTCCTTTCATTTTTAGCCCATTTCCAAGGCTGAACCCTTTTCACTATTCGATCATACGGAACGCAAAGCCTATGAACTCTTGTGCCAAGGCAAATTGAAACCTACACCTCAACAGCTTAGGCCCTTGAGATGTCGTTATGTTGACAATAATGTGCCGTTCTTGAAAATTGGTCCCATGAAACTGGAAGAAGCCTCTAAGGATCCCTTAATTGTGGTGTATTATGATGTCATCTTTGATAGTGAAATTGAATTGATTAAGAAAATGGCCCGCCCCAGATTCCGTCGTGCCACTGTCCAAAATTCTGTGACTGGTGAATTGGAAACAGCCAATTATCGTATTAGTAAATCGTCTTGGCTCAAGACCGAGGAACATCCCATCATTCAGACTATTGTCCAGAGAACTGAAGATATGACTGGGCTGGATATGACAACAGCCGAAGAACTGCAGGTGGTCAACTATGGTATTGGCGGTCATTATGAGCCTCATTTCGATTTTGCCAGGGTAAGTGGAAATTTTTTAAAATATTTTTCCTTTTTACATTGCTGGGAGATCTACAGAAACAGTCCAGGTGTTAGGGAAGCACATAAGCCAGAGAAATCTTAAGAAACTTTTTACTTTTTTATGTGAGCAACACTAAGGGGATAGCCCCTTACGGTATTGTAACTAGAAAGTAGGACTTAGAAGAGCAACAATAGCGCTCAACGTCTGCAAAATGACCGCAGGCAAGATCTCTGGTGCCAGACCAACCATCACATCGCGCCGCGGTGGAGTTAACCTTGCTCTACAGGGTATATGTTTGATAGACAGTGCGCAAGTACCAATGCGACTGTCGACTAATAGCCAGAGACAGAGTTGCTGATTGCCAGTAAGCTTTGTTCTATTCTAACTAACTAGGGCTCGGTCATGCTCCTGCGCAATCTGGACTATGAACAGGCTGCTATTCTGGAAAGTCATAGACATACTAGGGTCGATTATATGATTCTATATAATATTCTGAATAGAACATTCGATTTTAGTATTTCAACTCGGGAGTTTTACTCTACTGTTCCCAATGGGACGCTTAAAGTTTACACTGCAGCCTCAAGGATGAGTGACAGGATAGGACGTTGTATCTTTATTAAGGGTCTTGTTACTAAACTTTCTGAAAGGCTATGCCTGTCCACTACAGTGTTCTCTAAGCAGAGGTCAGAAGTGGCAGGATTTTCCCTGAAAATCTGCTTATTTACTCGGACAGCCGGCTAGGTTGCTATTAAGTCCATAACGAACGTACTCTCAACACCCGCCTCATGAATACCGAGGATTTCTCCGAGAAATTTCGATGCATTCAAAGGTAACTCTTATATGGGTCCCGGAACACAGGGTTATCGTAGGAAATTGCATTTCTGATGAGCTAACAATCCTTGGCATGCTACAGAGCATAGGTATTCCCATTGGTTCTGTTAATTTTACACGTTTTATGAGGCTGCTCAATCTCGTTGACAGCTGGAAGCTACGTCCAATATTGTCAGACTCTGTTGGACACGTGTGGAGAAGAAAAGCACTGACTTTCCTTTGACCTTAAATCGCATGGCCATATATCGCATAATTGTGATTTGTATAGTTCACTGTCCATTTTATAGGCTTGCCGAAAAACATGGTATTCTGCATAATGATTTCTGAAGGAGCTGTGGGTCTGAGAAAGAGGAAAAGACTGTTTTTCACCCCATGTGTCAGTGACCTGCACTTGTCACAAAAAGAGGGAGTTTTCTCTCATTTTCTTACATTTTTTTAACCGACTTTTCTAATAGAAAAATTTAGATTTATTTTGGACTCGGAATGGTTGACTTCCGAGTTAAGTGTCTGTGTTGCAGACATTCTGACCAAAATGGGCAACACTCGAGTAAACCTTCTATGCAGTGCTATGACCTCAATAAGACTAGAAATTAAGAAAAATTTCATGCAAGAGACATTTTAACGCTTTCTAATATAAAAAATTGCTGCTATAACAACATTTAATTCTTTTCATTTTAGCGTGAAGAAGTTCGTGCATTCCAGGGCCTTAATACAGGCAATCGTATTGCCACTGTTCTATTTTATGTAAGTTTACATAACTTTTTTTTTTAGATATTTCACAGGCTCTCTGAATTGTTATTTAATTTTTTCATTTGATTTCTTTAATTTCATCTTCTTTTTCCTTAGATGAGTGATGTTGAACAGGGTGGCGCTACTGTCTTTACCGCCATTAATACAGCTTTATGGCCGAAAAAGGGTGCAGCGGCATTCTGGTTCAATTTGCATCGATCTGGTGAGGGTGATTATAGAACAAGACATGCTGCCTGTCCTGTACTTACTGGTTCCAAGTGGGGTAAGTTGATAAAAGATATAAAATAAAACCTTGTATACCTACTACTGATGCATGAATTCTTCTAATTTCTTTGCATTTTCTTTTTATTTCCTTACAGTTTCGAACAAATGGATTCATGAGAGCCGTCAAGAGTTCAGGCGTCCATGTGCTTTGGAACCCGATCATGGCGAATTTGCCATTTAGTGCAATTAATTTTTAACTCTCTTGCTTTTAATGTTAATTATTAAAAATATTATTTTAAAAAATAAAATTAGTTCATTACATTGTTTTCCCTAAAAATGCTTTCTCTTTTGATACTCTCTCCCGCTCTCTCTCCCGCTCTCTCTCTCACCCATACAAGGCTTTACTATTTTATTTGCTTAAGTTTAGTTTTAAAAACCACATGAATTTACTTTATTTACCTACTCTGTGCGTCTCTACATTTAGATTCTCAAAAACTTTTTTGTTTTTTTTTTTTTTTTTTATAATAAAATAAAAAAATATTTAAAAAATTTTAAATTTAAAATCAAAAATCTTTATTTTGAGTTTCTCCTTTTCCTCTGTAACTACTACTACTAAGTGCTTCCTTTAATTGAATTTAAATGAGTTCTCTGAAATTGAAAGTTTTTCTTTTTTAATTTCTGTCTTAACTGCTGTGCATCTGTTGCTGTCTTAAAACATTACTTTGTTTATGTTTTATAGGAAGGAAATCAAAAAGAAAATATTGATTTTTATTCTGTAATAAGTAGTTTGCTTACCAAAAAAAAAATAATTTGAAATTTTCTCTTAAGGATTCATTGTCCTTTTTAAAATTAAAAGAAAAAAAATACGATTTTTTTTTTTTTTATTTAAGAAATCATTTATAAGCGTACAGATGTTATTGTTAATGTACAATTTTTTTTTTTTTGTATATTTATGATTAAAGAAATAAATTAAAATATTTAAAGAAAATTAAAATTAAAATCTCTTTTCATTTAAAATTTATATTTCAGATCTCTGCGAAGTATAGGCAATTAAATAGATTAACAAAATCCTCTGCTAGCAGTCTCAGTCTGACCTAACAATTTGCTGGTAAGTTTGTGGCATTAAATATTCCTTAAACTCCATCAAGGTTGTCAAATTATAAAAGTCCCTGGCCATTCTAACATACCCGGTAACTGTGTTGGGGATATTCTAACCAGAATGGGTATTACCCTAGTGAAACAGTCCCTGGGCATTGTCACATAACCGGCAACTGTGTTGGGTATGTGACTTAGAAGTCAGTTTAGTTTTAATAAGCATGGAAATTAAGGAAAATTTCATACTTTGCATAGAAGAGACAATTAGGTACAACTAGGAAGAAAAAATCTGCGCTTTTGCTCTCACGACTTAATATTTATTATGTGTGGGATTTGTCCATATGGGATAGTGTCTTATAGAAGAGCAGTTTCGTGACATTGATACCTCCTTGCTTGGTTTATGCAGAATTTGTAAAATATGCCTGGAATTTTTTTAAATTTTGGCATACTTTCGCCAGTAATTAGTCCTGTATTCCATCAATGGCTGCAGTAATGTTATCTTCCAGTTCTATAAGCCTATGACTGTACATATATGACAGACTTTAAGTATCCCATTAAGAAAACGTCGTAGTAGGTAGTATGTTGGATTATTAGGCGACAGGACAGGGTTTCAAATCCCCGGTCAGACATCAAAAACGAAATAAGAAAAAATATTTCTTCGGCGACTTCCTCTCTCAGCAGATTTCTGGCAAAAATTCTGAGAGTAAATAAAATTGCCATGAAAAGTTTCCTAAAAATCTGTAGCTCGGGGTCGACTTTAAACTGTAGGTCCCGCCACTCATGTATGAAACTAACACACACAACATAAGTGGTATAAAAATCTGGGCCGTAATCCTGAACAAAGGGTTATAATGGGCAATTTTTTACGTATTGCTAAATTGCATAATCTTGGCGGCCAAAGGGCTGATATTGTAGATTTCGTCTTGAAACTAAAAACTTTATATTGTGCCCTTTAACTACTCCAGATCCACTTGAATCGTTGATTGTACATCCTTTCATCGACGGATGTTGAATTCCATCTGAAGGCATACAACAGGTACTGCTATATTAAGCACTACAACAGAAACCCTTTTTATTTTCTATTAATTGTGATGTAATCAATCTGATTAACTGTTGATCCACGGATTCCCTTGTCCTCCTCTAATTTTCTTCGGTGGAAACAATAAACGTTGATAAATGAGAACTACAGACGACATCTGTTGACTATTTTAGAAATAATATTTCCATGTTCATCACTACAATAACTTTGAAAAATATTGCATACTTTAAGGGTTAATAAAATTTTTATTTTTTCTTATTGGAATACGAATTCCATATTAATTTCAAAATTTCCCAGAGATAATTTTGGAAAAAATTTTAAATTGATAGTATTCCTGTGGTATCTGTTAAGGACTTAATATACTGTATTACAAAATTGGTCACCAGTACGAGAAGCCTATTTACAGAGAAGATTGACATCAATCCCTATATAGAACATCCCCAGGGAAAATACTAATAAAATCTGCTAAACAAGTACGTTTCTTATTCACTTTTATGATCCGCACGTCAGTATTAGGTTAATCGAGCTACACCAGCGTAAACGTTACTCCGGCACTCACGAATTCATATGAACTTATAGGGCCTACGTTTATTATTTACGACAGCTCAAAACACATTAACAAAAGAAATAAGCATTAAGTTTTATCACGGTTTTAGACACATAGAGTCTACCGATGGCCATAGACATAAAGTTTACCAAGCTATTCAAAGTATTGCTATACAAAATTCTGCCTGTGTTTATCAGTGGCAAAGGAAGTTGTAGTCTCTTATTCTGTTCCTTTCCTATTTGTATAGACTTGACGTAAAGCCTCACTGGTTTTTAACATGATGTAAAGAAGTTGAAAGTCCCAATGACAATGGGATTCTCCCAGAACCACTTATAATGTTTTACCGCAGGAGGTATTTCAATATTAGTTTCAGTTTAACTGTCTCTTCTTGAAGCGTCTGCGCCCGACCAGCTCATAATATCTTCATTGCTACTGCTTGCATAACATAATTGACCATTACAACCCTTCAGTCAGGATTACGGCCTAGCTTCTCACACCACTTATGTTGCGTGTGTTAATTTTAGACATGAGTGGCAGGACCTACAGTTTAAAGTCGACTCCGAACGAGAGATTTTTGAGAAACTTTTCATGACAATTTTATTTACTCTCAGAGTTTTTACTAGAAATCTGTTGAGAGGAAGTCGCCTAAGAAATATTTTTTTTGTATTTCGTTTTTGATGTCTGACCGGGGATACGAACCCTGGCCTTTCGTCTAATAAGCCAACACACTACCTACTAGACCACGGCGGCTTCTTCTGCTACTGCTTGCAGCCCCCTGTATTCTTTCTCCTCCGTCGGCATTACTTGTGGCACTTAATAAGTGGATCTCGCTAAATAAATTTCCTGCAACCAAAAAACCTCTTCAAAATGAACGACGTTTTTCGCTGATTCTGTTGCAATATGGTCGTTATGTGTTCCATTTATTCGAGTTTCCCCCCCCCCCCCCCAAAACTTAAAACGTTACAGACTTTGACGAAAACACACTAGACTAGACAAGACCTATGTGAGGCTGTAATCTTGTTCGCCGAGCAATGGCAGTATATAGGAGAGCATATATCCGCTCACCGTTGTGATGTGACTTCCATTTTTGTTGTCATTCTTTAATACTTCGCGAGTGCTAATCTAATTTCCTTTTCTGAGGCAGCATCATACATAATTGTTCATTACAACTCCTTTAGTCTGGATTACCATCTAGCTTCTCACACCATTTATGTTGTGAGTTAATTTTATACATGAGTGGCGGGACCTACAGTTTAAAGTTGATTCCGAGCGACAGATGTTGAAAAGCAATTTTATTCACCAAAGTCGTCAAATGAAATTTTCTTCCGCGTTTTGTTTTGTTGGCGATGTCTGACCTGGGGTTTGAACCTAGGCCTCACGCCTAATAAGCCAACACACTGAATACGGCGACAACAAGACTGTTCATAGCCCTGTACAAATTGTAGAAACTTTAGTTTGAACTACACTGCAGTCATATGTTAGCTTAAAGCCAATAATTTTGTCCATGTTCCCATCGTCCATCATACAAATGGATGGACGACGTTTTATAGTGAGCTTATCGGAACAATTGCCAGAGAAATCATTTCGAACAAAGAGGAATCGGAAAAAGTTGATTCACAACAAAGCGGGGTTTGAATTTTAATCAACTAGAATAGAGAAGGTCCCCTAATATGCCCTACTAGTCTACATTCCTTTAATGTTAAGCTGAAAATCCTCAATTTTAAATAACTTTTTGATCATTAGACCAGTAGCTAGCCAGTTAAAAAGGGCCTAACTCTGAAGGGCAGAATTTTTAAAAGATCCGGCACTTCGTTGATATCGGTTTTGATCACAACTTTTGATTATTGATAGAAGGAAGGTTTAGCTCTTAAGATAATTGGCCTCATGGCATTTACAAACTAATTTTTTTTTCTTAATTTCTTCCTTTTTTCTTATAATTTCGAATGTAACATCTGAACAAAAACTATCTTTTTCTTTTTCGAAGAATTTTAATTAAAAAAAAAGTGAATATTTCTGTCTGCCTTTCTTTCTTTCTTGCTCAAATATTTAAACAGTTTGTGCTTTGAAATGAGAGCACGAGATTAATGAAAAAGAATTTTTCATTTTCTATTTCAAACTATTATTGTAGTTGGTATTAGAGTTGTTGTTGTTGTTGTTGTTGTTGTTATTGGTTTTTATATTTTAAACAGCTTTACTGATTATGAGCTCTCCAAAAGAACTCTTGCTGGAGATTCAATTTTAGTTCACCAAATAACATCAGCCCAGCAACATTAAAAGAAAGGAAAAAAATTCGAAAAAAAAAAGAAAGAATTGTAAGCACCGAGTTCTAAATAAAAACAACACAGGTGCTGTTAAAGGGCTCATAAAACATCATCATCTCCTGTTGACATTTACCTAGAAAATCTAATTCAATTCAAAAAAAATTTTTTATGCAGAGAGCCAGTAACCAGGCAGCCAGCTATCCAGCCATTGAAAAGGAAAGAAAGAACGGAAAAAAACTTCTTTGTTTTTGGTTTTTCAAATCAATTCGATTTAATAATCATTACAATAACAACAACAACAACAAAAAAACAACCACAATAACTAACCTTTAATATGGGCTTAAATAGAAATGCAACAACACCAACACCAACACCAACACCAACACCTACTACTAAGAGTATAACAAGTTTAATAAAGCCATTATCATCGTACTTATATTGCCTTTGGCTTGTTCTACTCACCTACTCCTTTTCTTGTTTCGGGGGCTTTGGTTGCCTAATGGCCAATGCAGAATACTACTCATCAGTGGATAGTTTAGGGAAATTGGGCAACATGGAAGCATCCCTAGTCGAGAGTTTTCGTAATCATTTGAAAGAACAACAAAATGACATTGATATTGTTCACAGGTAAACTAAAAAATTTATATACAAACACCACACATCCACACACATACAAACACATACACATCAAAATGTGACAGGATATGTATACAATACATCATCATATTAGAATAGCAGGATAGATGTTACAAGTTAACATGTCCGTCACTCTCTCTTCTTCGTTTGCATTTCATTATCCTTGCCGTTGGGAAATCTAATAAAAACCCCATAAATAGCAAAAACAACAAAAACAAACAGAAAAAGTTTTAGGTTTTGATGAAACAAAATGAAAATTATTGTTGAAAACATTTTTCCACACCATCGACTGCAAGATCGACAACAGCAGGATAACAGTGTAGAGCAGAGGTCTATAGTCGGTCAAAAAATTCAAAACAGTGTCTTACAAAACAAAGTTAAGCATATTGATTTCAATTTAGGCTAGAGTTAAGGCTTAATTAAGCATACGAACACCGATTAGGAGCTATTTGAAAGGCTCTAAGGGCTATAGTTGGCAAACAGTTGGCCAATGGAACGATTAGCGAATCCTGGTTAAACGTAACCGATCTCTAGCTTGAGCCTAGCTATTGCTTAGCGAGGTATTGGGCGCTATAGATGCTATGCCATAAATCTGATGTCAAACTCTAGCGCTAGCATTAGGTGAGAGTACAGATAACTAAAGGAGCAAGTGACCCAATTCCCTTCTTTATGATTTAGCACTTGTCAGGCTGTTCAAGAGATTCCATGAACATTTTTCTTGCCGTTTGCTTGTTGACAGTTTTGCAGTTCTTCTTGGTTAACAGCATCATATTGATTCCTTTTAAAGTTCCTTTAACACTTTAGGAATTTTAAAGAAGTCATAAACCGAATCTCCCAGGCGGCTCGAATCTGTTTTTTCTCTCTTCTGTACGTGTATAAGTTAACTTCGGTGGCTATGCGGGATAATGTTGGACATCTGATTCCAAAGAGCACTTCAGTAAATATCCTTCTGTGTCAAGTTTGCTGAAACACTTTAATGGTCGACTTCAAGAATTCCTGTGTTACAATAGAGGGCTTTATATAGTGGTTAATGTATGAGATTACAAACCCGAGTATTTTAAGTTGGAATTCGAAATCCAATGATTCGAATTCATAGTAAGCATCTTAAAGAGCTGAAGCCGTCTCCTGAGTACGCGCAAAATTTCTCCAACTGACACAATCCATGTTTACAAAGGACAATGTTTTCGCTCAACGACAAATGGAACTGGGATCATGCTGGGATCTGCTGCAATAGATCTAGACGAAGTAGATTATGAAACTGAAACAAAGCAAAAATAAAAAAAAAGAAACTAAAAGAATATGATTTCTGATCCTGAGTCCTGTGTGCATTAAGCTATCAATAAAGAACAAAGAACTTTCGTCATGGAAATTGTTCTGTGAAAGACGGCAGTGCATTGCAATGGCATTATTTTTCCAAAAAACTGTCCTGTTGCTTGCGTACGCTGACGAGACTTAAATCATGGATATACCAAGCGTGATACAATTGCTGCCTTTAGCGCTATTGAACGGGTTTGGCAATAAATGAGGACAAAAGCGCATCGGCGTTTCGGAAACCAGATTATGGCCATTAACTTTACTTTCGATATTGTCAGTGAATTTGTTTATTTTGACTTTACCGTTAGCAGCAAAAATGATGTCGTGCTCTTATGGTCTCAACAGGAGACCTTTCTCTTGCGACGTTGATCTTTCTCTTTGTGCCTTTTCATGGTGCAGTAGCAAGGACTCCATTAGATACCGTTTTGGCAGGCTTGAGTCGCCGTAGTCTAGTAGGTAGTGTGTAGGCTTACTAGACCGCAAGACCATGGTTCAAACTCCAGGACGAATTATGAAAAAAAAAATACTTCTTCGGCTACTTCCTCTCAGCAGATTTCTGGCAAAAACTTAACAATTTGTCGTTCGGAATCAACTTTAAACTGTAGGTCCCGCCACTTATGTGTAAAATAAACACATACAACAAAGGTAGTGTGAGAATGATAATTGCATGTATGTGTGGCAGGCTTAGATTATTCGAGAGTAAAGTAAAATCTTGAGTCCAGTTCCAGTTGGTCCCGCCGTGTAAAATAAATACACACTTCAAATGTGGTGTGAGAATGATGATGACCAATTATGTTTGCATGTATGTGTGGCAGGTTTAGAGTATTCGAGAATAAAGCCCAAGTAAAATCTTCACTCCAGTTCGAGTTGGAGATGGTTTCGCTGTGTGTGATGATGCCAATGAATGGAACCCAGAAATTTGAAACAAAATGGAAAAAAAATAAACAAAATTGGGAACTACATTCGGTCATGTCGTTTGCAATGAGAAGATACAACAAAAGTGTACAAAGCATGCCACGAAATCAAAAATTTTTCAAACAGTTGGTCACACAATCAATGACAGAGTTTCCTCAAAATGGTCCTTCTAACACAGACAAGGTCATACCACGGTATTCCCCGCGTCAAATAGCCGTTTCGCCGGAGCATCTTCTTCTATCAGAACGCAGCCGCGGATGTTAATGTATTACAAAACGTCAATGTCGTTGAGAAGCCAATACAGCTTATTACTACATCCTGGATGCGAAACCATCTCCAACTCGAACTGGAGTGAAGATTTTACTTGGCTTTATTCTCGAATTCTCTAAACCTGCCACACATACATGCAAACATAATTGGTCATCATCATTCTCACACCACATTTGAAGTTGTGTATTTATTTTACACGGCGGGACCAACTGGAACTGGACTCAAGATTTTACTTTTACTCGAATAATCTAAGCCTGCCACACATACAGCAATTATCATTCTCACACTACCTTTGTTGTATGTGTTTATTTTACACATAAGTGGCGGGACTACAGTTTAAAGTTGATTCCGAACGACAAATTGTTAAGTTTTTGCCAGAAATCTGCTGAGAGGAAGTAGCCGAAGAAGTATTTTTTTTTTCATAATTCGTCCTGGAGTTTGAACCATGGTCTTGCGGTCTAGTAAGCCTACACACTACCTACTAGACTACGGCGACTCAAGCCTGCCAAAACGGTATCTAATGGAGTCCTTGCTACTGCACCATGAAAAGGCACAAAGAGAAAGATCAACGTCGCAAGAGAAAGGTCTCCTGTTGAGACCATAAGAGCACGACATCATTTTGCTGCTAACGGTAAAGTCAAAATAAACAAATTCACTGACAATATCGAAAGTAAAGTTAATGGCCATAATCTGGTTTCCGAAACGCCGATGCGCTTTTGTCCTCATTTATTGCCAAACCCGTTCAATAGCGCTAAAGGCAGCAATTGTATCACGCTTGGTATATCCATGATTTAAGTCTCGTCAGCGTACGCAAGCAACAGGACAGTTTTTTGGAAAAATAATGCCATTGCAATGCACTGCCGTCTTTCACAGAACAATTTCCATGACGAAAGTTCTTTGTTCTTTATTGATGCTTAATGCACACAGGACTCAGGATCAGAAATCATATTCTTTTAGTTTCTTTTTTTTTATTTTTGCTTTGTTTCAGTTTCATAATCTACTTCGTCTAGATCTATTGCAGCAGATCCCAGCATGATCCCAGTTCCATTTGTCGTTGAGCGGAAACATTGTCCTTTGTAAACATGGATTGTGTGCAGTGGTAAGAAATTTTGCGCGTACTCAGGAGACGGCTTCAGCTCTTTAAGATGCTTACTATGAATTCGAATCATTGGATTTCGAATTCCAACTTAAAATACTCGGGTTTGTAATCTCATACATTAACCACTATATAAAGCCCTCTATTGTAACACAGGAATTCTTGAAGTCGACCATTAAAGTGTTTCAGCAAACTTGACACAGAAGGATATTTACTGAAGTGCTCTTTGGAATCAGATGTCCAACATTATCCCGCATAGCCACGAAGTTAACTTATACACGTACAGAAGAGAGGAAAAAACAGATTCGAGCCGCCTGGAGATTCGGTTTATGACTTCTTTAAAATTCCTAAAGTGTTAAAGGAACTTTAAAAGGAATCAATATGATGCTGTTAACCAAGAAGAACTGCAAAACTGTCAACAAGCAAACGGCAAGAAAAATGTTCATGGAATCTCTTGAACAGCCTGACAAGTGCTAAATCATAAAGAAGGGAATTGGGTCACTTGCTCCTTTAGTTATCTGTACTCTCACCTAATGCTAGCGCTAGAGTTTGACATCAGATTTATGGCATAGCATCTATAGCGCCCAATACCTCGCTAAGCAATAGCTAGGCTCAAGCTAGAGATCGGTTACGTTTAACCAGGATTCGCTAATCGTTCCATTGGCCAACTGTTTGCCAACTATAGCCCTTAGAGCCTTTCAAATAGCTCCTAATCGGTGTTCGTATGCTTAATTAAGCCTTAACTCTAGCCTAAATTGAAATCAATATGCTTAACTTTGTTTGTAAGACACTGTTTTGAATTTTTTGACCGACTATAGACCTCTGCTCTTACACTGTTATCCTGCTGTTGTCGATCTTGCAGTCGATGGTGTGGAAAAATGTTTTCAACAATAATTTTCATTTTGTTTCATCAAAACCTAAAACTTTTTCTGTTTGTTTTTGTTGTTTTTGCTATTTATGGGGTTTTTATTAGATTTCCCAACGGCAAGGATAATGAAATGCAAACGAAGAAGAGAGAGTGACGGACATGTTAACTTGTAACATCTATCCTGCTATTCTAATATGATGATGTATTGTATACATATCCTGTCACATTTTGATGTGTATGTGTTTGTATGTGTGTGGATGTGTGGTGTTTGTATATAAATTTTTTAGTTTACCTGTGAACAATATCAATTCATTTTGTTGTTCTTTCAAATGATTACGAAAACTCTCGACTAGGGATGCTTCCATGTTGCCCAATTTCCCTAAACTATCCACTGATGAGTAGTATTCTGCATTGGCCATTAGGCAACCAAAGCCCCGAAACAAGAAAAGGAGTAGGTGAGTAGAACAAGCCAAAGGCAATATAAGTACGATGATAATGGCTTTATTAAACTTGTTATACTCTTAGTAGTAGGTGTTGTTGTGTTGGTGTTGGTGTTGGTGTTGTTGCATTTCTATTTAAGCCCATATTAAAGGTTAGTTATTGTGGTTGTTTTTTGTTGTTGTTGTTGTTATTGTAATGATTATTAAATCGAATTGATTTGAAAAACCAAAAACAAAGAAGTTTTTTCCGTTCTTTCTTTCCTTTTCAATGGCTGGATAGCTGGCTGCCTGGTTACTGGCTCTCTGCATAAAAAATTTTTTTTGAATTGAATTAGATATTTTCTAGGTAAATGTCAACAGGAGATGATGATGTTTTATGAGCCCTTTAACAGCACCTGTGTTGTTTTTATTTAGAACTCGGTGCTTACAATTCTTTTCTTTTTTTTTCTTTAATTTTTCCTTTCTTTTAATGTTGCTGGGCTGATGTTATTTGGTGAACTAAAATTGAATCTCCAGCAAGAGTTTTTTGGAGAGCTCATAATCAGTAAAGCTGTTTAAAATATAAAAACCAATAACAACAACAACAACAACAACAACAACTCTAATACCAACTACAATAATAGTTTGAAATAGAAAATGAAAAATTCTTTTTCATTAATCTTGTGCTCTCATTTCAAAGCACAAACTGTTTAAATATTTGAGCAAGAAAGAAAGAAAGGCAGACAGAAATATTCACTTTTTTTTAATTAAAATTCTTCGAAAAAGAAAAAGATAGTTTTTGTTCAGATGTTACATTCGAAATTATAAAAAAAAGGAAGAAATTAAGAAAAAAAAATTAGTTTGTAAATGCCATGAGGCCAATATATCTTAAGAGCTAAACCTTCCTTCTATCAATAATCAAAAGTTGTGATCAAAACCGATATCAACGAAGTGCCGGATCTTTTAAAAATTCTGCCCTTCAGAGTTAGGCTTTTTAACTGGCTAGCTACTGGTCTAATGATCAAAAAGTTATTTAAAATTGAGGATTTTCAGCTTAACATTAAAGGAATGTAGACTAGTAGGGCAATTAGGGGACCTTCTCTATTCTAGTTGATTAAAATTCAAACCCGCTTTGTTGTGAATCAACTTTTTCCGATTCCTCTTGTTCGAAATGATTTCTCTGGCAATTGTTCCGATAAGCTCACTATAAAACGGTCGTCCATCCATTTGTATGATGGACGATGGGAACATGGACAAAATTATTGGCTTTAAGCTAACATAGACTGCAGTGTAGTTCAAAACTAAAGATATCTCTCT
>QOCX01000324.1:44290-60993 GCA_005959815.1 Sarcophaga bullata | reverse complement strand
CTTTTCCTGCCGAAGTCTGCCCTGTCCTATTGACCTTGTAAAAAAGGGCTCTTAAATACTTTCACAGACTTTTAATTGACGACTATACAACATACAAAGCTACATACCTGAAATTCGTTTACGCTATAGTTTAATTAACTCCAAACTCTGCAACCAGCAACTTAGTTCCACAATTAATCGCTTTCAAATCGCTGCATTGAAAACAATAAGAAAATTAACTGCAGATTTATCTTCCAAACCATTCCAATAAAATCAATGACGTGCGAAAAATACGAACAAAACAAACAATATGGTTAATAATTCAAACGACAACAACAACTGTTATAATTACATACTCGGTGATTCAGCATAAATGATTTGTTTTGTTTGTTTACGAATCAATACAATAGAAACCAACAACAAAAACCATATTTGCTTATGCCTATGCCTATAAACAAATATTTATGCTTACATAGGCTTTTGTTTTCAAAGAACACAAGAGCACAAACAGCAATTCATAACTACATAATACCACAGCATAAAAAATAACAGCAACAACAACTTTACTTACATTTGCATAAAGGGCAAACCAAAAAGTCATCTTGGTTGTTGTTCTTGCCAATGCGTGAGTAAAATCAATGTAACAACAAAACTGTAAACCAACTTCACTCTCTCCCTCTCTCACTCTCTCTCTCTAGTTAAACACTCTCATTCAAACAATAAGAAATTCGGTAGCGTATATTGGCATTTTTCTTTCATTCTTAGTTTTCTTTCGCGCCGGTAGCTACATTTTTGCATAAAATCTGTAATAAATTCGTTATTAAGTGTGGTAATTGTGTTAAAATTATAAAAATTAATCTCAATTGTTATAAAATGCAATCATAAATTATAAATTTATTAAAAATGCTGTAAAATAGTTATAAAATGTTGTTTTTCTGTTAAAAAGTTTGGTCGTAAATTGTTAGGGTATTAAAATAATTGCTGTCGGTTTGCTTTTTCTAGGTCTTTCTTTTACCGTAAGTGTGCATTGTTGTTGTTGCATTTGAGTGTTTTTTTTTTTTCAAGTAAGAGTGCTTGTGTGTGTTGTTTTTTTTTTTCAAAGAGAAGTTGTCTATGCAAAAAAAAAATTTCATTCAATTAAAGTTTGTGTAAGAAAAAAAGAAAAAAAAAAGAAAAGGAAGAAAAAAAAAAGAAATGAAATTAAAATCAAATCAATTAAATTGCAATATGAAATTATTAAATAAAAAAATTAAATTTTATAATAAAAAAAGGGTAATAAATAGTGGTGAAAATATCAAAAAAGAAATAAAATTTAATTAAAAAAAAAAAATTAATTTTTGTAAAAAAAAATGATGTTTTTCGTTCATTCAATTCAATTATAAAACGGTAAGTAAGCCTACATACTTACATACATACATAAATATTTTATAATTTTATTTACGTTACTAAACCATAATTGATTTTACATACGAGGGTTGCTACAAAATTAACTAACGTAATAACATTGATTTTACAACATAATATCTTCTTATGCGACCCATACACGTTGCAACTAGTTGTAAAACAAGTTGAATCAACGGTTGATCGGTTGTCATGTTTACTTGTTTTTCTTTTTCGAACAAATTTACTTATAATTTGTTATTGTAGTATCGTGTTTTTCTACGGTTGAAGTTGAAAAATTTGATTGTCAATCAACCATTCAACAGAAGGATTGTTTGCACAACCAGTTGCAACATGTGTGGGCCGCATTAGTTCGATACCCAATAGCATCAATACCCTGTATATAGTAGAAACAGTTCAGCTAATAAATCAACCATTTACTGCAGACTTCTCTCATCATTGTTGGGAAATATTTTTGCAACCTGAACTTTCGTTCAAAATCGGAAAACGAAGTAACACGTGCATACATGTATGATTTGATGAACGTTATGGGATTATCCGCATAGATTCAGAAGACGCATTCCTTCCACAAAATAAAAAAAAATCTTGCATCATCTTGGTGGCCAATTGACTTTTTCTAGAATATTTTCATTGTTCATTTTGTTCAGATCACATACTCCCCAGTTTATAATCTTCAATTACATGTCAAATAAAGTCGATTATCAAACGGCTGTAGCTAGGTAGGGTTTTTTCGGGCCATTTTCAAAAAAAAAAAAAAAAATCTGTTCAATAACGCCTCCAGACAATAGTGCACAAGCAGTCACTTTCTCAGGGTGAAATGTTTTCTCTACAATCACTTATAGGTTCTCTAATCGCCTCATTGGCACTTAATTACATAACATACATACATAACTGGACCTTCAGTCAGGATTACGGCCTAACTCCTCACACCACCTTTGTTGTGTGTGTTAATTTTATACATGAGTGTAGGTCCCTACAGTTTAAAGTCAACTCCGAACGATAGATTTTTTGAGAAACTTTTCACGGCAATTTTATTTACTCTCTGAGTTTTTGCCAGAAATCTGCTGAGAGGAAGTCGCCGAAGAAATATTTTCTTCATATTTCGTTTTTGATGTGTGACCGGAGATTCGAACCCTGGCCTTTCGTCTAATAAGCCAACACACTACCTACTAGACTACGGCGACTACACTTGGCACTTAATCGCTTAAGAAAAATTTGTTCGAAAAATCAGCTTTCAAAGCCAGTTTATATAGCAGCCGCTCAGCACATCTATGGCGTTATGAACAGTCAACCGGCTTCAACCGGATCAATTATTCGCCAACTTTTTACTAATAGAAGTGATATTTTCGGTCGTGCGTACATTGTAATGATTCACATGCCTGACCGCATCTGTAACGCTGTCGGTCTCTGTAAATTTCTTTATCACCGTGCTTATTCCTAGCACGATCATTATCACTTTGTATTGCTCGAAAAGTGGCGATGTTTGAAACAGTTTTGACCAGTTTTGTTTGTGATCAGTTTTGACCATTTTTTTTCGTTCTTCCCTTCCATAAACAAATGACACTGCAGATGAAAGGTATTTCATAGATGGCAATATGTGTGGTGAAACTGCATCTAGTCCTAGTAGGGTAGTGTGTTGTGTTAGGCATCAGGCCGCCCAAAGCCAAATAAATGGAACAAAAAGAAATATTTTTTCATCGACTACCCTCAACAGACTTCTGGCGCAAAACTCAGAGTATAAAATAAAAATTGAAAGATTTGTCAAAAATCTGTCGTTCCGAAACGATTTTAAAGCTCCACTCTTATGTATAATTAAAACACTGGTGGCGTGAGATGTCAGGTTGTAATCCTAACTAAAGCGTTGTAATGTGCAATCCTGTAAGTTAGGTAATTAAAGTGTGGTGTATAGTCGCTTTAAAAGTGCTTAACGCTTCAACTACCATACGGATCTTATGCAATGGACACTTCGTTGGTCGGTTATCATAGTGTTTATAGTTCTAGACATAGTAACAGGCTACAACCGAATAAAATCTATGTTAGCTTTAATGATTGTTGACTTGAAACCTTCGAATAAAAGTATTCAAAGGGTTCAAGGTAACCAATTTTTTCATGTTTATCAAAGTACATGGTAGTTTTTTTATATTGTGCTGCGTTTTCCTCTTTTATTACAATGGTCGTGGTTGGTTGCCATATTGCAAAAACAACTACGGTTGACTAGTGATAGAAGTGTTTTAAATTGAATTGATGGATGATGGCCTTATCGTTTTGATGTACTTTTAATGCATTTATCACCTGCTAATGATTCCAAATGAATATGTTAATTTCTGTTGTTATAAAATATCAAAAATCTATTGATTTTGAAAGCATTATGTGGGTTATCAAGTGATATCTTTTGAATTTATTTGATTACACCTACGCAGCATTTAATTTAAGCAATAAAAGACACACAATTCTTAACATTATTAACGATATTTGTTTACAAGAAATACGATACGATACGACACATGCTGTTATAAAAACATTAAGAAGCTTAGCAAAAATATTGTTTTATTGTACGTATTGTTGTATGCAGCGTATCGTAAGTATGTATACGTATCGTATTAAAAATAAATATTATGTTTAAATTTAAATTTTAAATTATTATTGTATGTACATACAAATTAATAACGGAAATTGAATCAAATATTACGTTTACAATTGATTGATTTTAATGCAACAACAACAAAAAAATAAAAACAAAAAAACGAAGCAAAATATAGCATTCATACCCCCTCTCCCCCTTACTTTAATTCAAGAACTTATAATGCAAACGCCTAAATACGATAAATCAATAACAAACAACCTTGATGCTTAAAGTATACATACATACATTATGCATGTATGTACTCGTATATATAAACATTGTACATTGAGGCATGCAACATTTAAGATTTTCTTTTTCACATGCACATCTGCTGCATGATGCAATAGATGAGACTCTTAATTTATAATGCAAGTATTTGCCTGTAATGCAATTAATTTTTGTTACGAAATTAATTAATTTCAAAATATTTTCATTAATTAATTCATTTAAATTTTCATATAATTATCACACATACACACACACCCACTTAAATTAAAAATCTTAAGGTTACTACGATATATTCTTTCGTTTCCCTGAATACATGTATTAGGTTGCTAATGTTCAATTTTCTTTTTTAAATCCATGATAAGTGCACATGTCTTGTATACATTTAAAGAGTTTATTAATATATCAGGAGAGTAACATATTTGGTCATAACAACATTTTAGTCAGGATTACCATCTAGCTTCTCTTAACACTCATGTTGTGTGTGTTAATTTTATACATGAGTGGCGGGTTCTACAGTTTAAAGTCGATTCCGAGCGACAGATTTTTGAGAAAATTTTTCATGGCAATTTTATTCACTCTCAGCGAGTTTTTGCCAGCAATCTACTGAGAGGTAGTCGCCGAAGATATTTTATTTTCATATTTCGTTTTGTTCTAGATGTCTGACCTGTGATTTGAACCGAGGCCTCATGTCTAACAAGCCAACATACTACCTATGCGACTATAGCGACTTCGACTTGCTTTCAATAAGTAACCAAAAACCAATAAAAAAAAATTCAAGTAAGTGAACATGGCTTAGTAAAACCTTCTGCTATAACACTGGGCACATAACAAGGACCAGCTCCTAATGCATCATTTTGAGACGCTCCAATATATGTTATCGGACGAATTCCATATTTTGTTAGGTCAAGTTTATGCCGATTAAGCTCTTGTTGAGTCGATTTGTTATATCCAACTCCGTATACACATTGTTGTTCGTTTTAATAATGCTTCAGAGGTTTGTGGTCTGCACTAAGGCGGCGGACAAAGTTTGTTATGCCAATCCATCTTGATTTTATCCACGAGCTTTTATTTTCAACACGATCTTTAGCTCATTTGCAAACAGTTGATCAAATTTTCTTCTGTAAATTAAACAGGTACTAGGTCAACTTACTCCACGTCATGAAAGTCGTTTGCTCCGGTTCCGTTAGTTCTTTTGTTTGATGTAAAACAGTATCAAATACCGTTGGTAATACCACAAGAGAGAATATATATTCCCGTTTGAACAGTATTTATGTTCTAAGGAATATGTTATCTTATCCTTTGAAGCGTGATTTATATTAAGATTCTAGAGAATTTTCAATAAAAAATTGATAGTTTCAAAGCCAATTTTCACAATACCATATGACTTTATGTGGAACTATTTCGTTGATTATATAAAATGGCTTTGGAGTCATCCTTCGAGTATGATATGGTACTCCTAGACCTAGTATATGCCCTAAAATTAGCTCCTAAGCAAGGTACCTTTTCAGATGGATACTGCTAAACTCTAACAGTGCTCTGTTAAGGGCAAATTTTGCTCTGTTAAGAGAAAATTTTGCTCTGTTAACGCTAAATGTCGCTGCTAAAATTTGTGGATTGCGTCTTGGATTTTCAAATTCGAATTTATCTTCACACACATACAAAAATGTGTAACGAAATAATGTGTTATTGAGAAAAGAGAAACTCAAACATAAAAGACCCTTTATATGTATATATGTAGGTATATATAGTCCAAATTCATTATAATCTCTATCGTTAAAGGTGTTTGAGAGTTTAATTATTAATAAATTAATATTAATTGGAAATATATTTTCTTGCATCATATTATTCATTTGACATTTGACATGACAAAATAATGTCGTATTCGTTGTCATTCTGGTGATGATGGTTTATTACTTACATTTACTTACAATAAATAAATGAAAACGCCTTTAATGACATTTTAAAAATTAATTTCCTTAATGGATATTTTAATTTAATTGATAGGAAAACACACAAACTTCTCTCTCATAAACGATTTATGGCTTTAAAAAATAATTTTAATCCCGTAAGAAATTCAATTCATTGAAGAATATTTTCCAAAAAGTAAAACCAAAGTTGACATAAATGTTTTTGCAGCTTCGGAAGGCATAAAAAAGAGTTTTTCTTTGGCAAGTAAATGAAAAATGAAAAAAATACTCAATAAATTCAATTCAATTCAATTCAATTCAATAAAATTGATATTTTGTATGCTTTTGTATTCAAATTCAGATATTTCTGGGTAAGCACTTTATAATTTTATTTTATCACAGCAAAGTTTCCACGACATGGTAACATTATCAGGATGTTAACATCAAAGCGATTTTTTAAGAGGAGCATTTAAGCACTTATTGAAGCATATTATTATCGGCGAATAAGAATTATTATAATATACGGCATATAACTAGATTTGACAAAATGAAAAAATATTTATTTCAAAGAGAATATTTTTTCCAATACAAGTCTCGATTGGAAACAAGAAATAATCATGTGTGTGAAGATAAATTCAAATTTGAAAATCCAAGACGCAATCCATAAATTTTAGCAACGCCACATTTGGCTTTAACAGGAGCAAAATTGGCTCTTAACAGAACAAAATTTACCCTTAACAGAGCACTGTTAACTGTTTAACAGTGAAAATAAGACTATTGACATGAAGTTTAATTCTCATTCATGCATTCGTGGTTATTATTTATAAACAATAATGCTGAAATGAAAAGGACGGTTGGTGGGGATAGAGAACGGAATTATTCCAGTGGACTATCATGTACATATAGTCTGTATGGTGTACTATTTCTTATATCTTCCAAAATGGCCACTGATCTTCTAGAGAATTTTCATACGATTTTGGTCGAAAATCGATTTTTTTTAAATTAAATATCTCGGCTCACAAAATTATATCAGCTATCCCACTACCACTGTTGGAAAGGGGACACTCTGGACTATCATGTACATATAGTCTGTATGGTGTACTACTTCTTATATCTTCCAAAATGGCCACTGATCTTCTAGAGAATTTTCATACGATTTTGGTCGAAAATCGCATATCATGTGTGTGAAGATAAATTCGAATTTGAAAATCCAAGACACAATCCATACATTTTAGCAGCGCCACATTTGGCGTTAACACAACAAAAATTTGCTCTTAACAGAACAAAATTTGCACTTAACAGAGCACTGTCTTTATTCCCTTGTTCGAGTCACTAGGCAGTTTTCTGCGAATATAATATCGTTTCTATCCAATATGGGTTCTATTCTGTGTTCTTGGGTTCTTAGGAACATCTCGGTAAATTGTATACCTGTAATGATTTCTAGAGAAGATACATTAATAATGAATACCAATCCACACACCACTCTTTTCCACCGTTATGCCGTCTATTAGGCCGCTGGAAATCTTTGATCTGTTAAGAACCTTGCTTTATTATAAGACTCACATGCTCTAAATTGGATTGAAAATGTACCAATCAACTACTGACCTAGGAGACGTCTCTGTCATGGTAGCTACTCTCGCACGTTATTGCATAACGAGTAGGCAGACTGAGAAGTTTCATCACAGTTTATAGATAGTTTGTGGAGGTAGAGAATATTCTCTTACTTTATTTGTTGATGTCCGTCTCTGGATCGATGAAGACTTGCCTCACTTGCCTCACCCTCTCACAATAGTCTAACGCAGCTTTCTCTCCCTAAATTCTCCTTTGCTCAACAAAGTTGCGAAGTGATCATCCAAAGTTGAAAGAGTACAGCCATGTAAGATGCCTATGACTTTGACAATGTTTTCGACTTTCAAGACCAGATTGGCCAACATAATATCGTGAACTTTTTTGCTTGTTTTGGGTCTAGAGACCTTGCCTGGAAGTCCGGAATGCTCGGTATCATCGATGCTTGTAGTCATTAATAAACTCTGACTTTGAAGTCATTGGTAAACAGTGCGCATAGTATTTCCCAAACTTAGCCTTGGTTTGAATAGCAGTTTGTTACCTTTTCTTCTCAAATCACGTGGTAAGGTGCAATCAATGGCTGTCAGACATAAATTAAGTGCCACAATTTGTTTAAACTCTAAACGACAAATGACTGTTGACCAAAGAAGTGTTGCGGAAAATGAAACAAGTCACGAATCATCTATGCTTGCTTAAAAATATTAAGAGCTATTGGATAACTTTAAAGAGCAATCTCTCTCTCTCTCTCTCTCTCTTATTTTTGAATAATAAACTGTGGTAAGTTAGCGTTAACGTAACGTAAACCAATACGTAACATAAACCAATAACGTAACCTAAATCATGCAATTGATATGGAAATTTTAATTTAATTTAATTTATTTTCTAATAATTAATAACAAATTTATTTAAATACTGTAACAATTGCATAATTAATCATAATTCTTATACGGTAAAGACACTTCATAATTTCTACTAAGATCACAGGGTCTCGCTGCGAATTGGTCCAGTTCTCTTAACCAAACATTGGCGACTATAAAAATGTGATAGAAAATATTACAATTTTGGAATAGGTAGACAAAAACAAAAAACAAAAGAAACTTACTCCACTTGGAGCCCTTCAGCACAGGGCAGGCAGCATGTTTTGTACGATAATCACGATCACCAGAGGCATGCAGATTATACCAGAACAACATTGAACCTTTGCGAGGCTTAACCAGGAGATTTAAAAACGGAAAAGCAGTGCCACCACCTTCCTCTACATCTTCTAACTGGAAAAAGGTTTTTTTTTTAAGATTTCTTTACAAAATTATGGTAAGGAGAAGTTTTGCTTTCTTACATAGAAAATGGCAGTTGAAATACGATTGCCTTCCTCTTCATTGATATTTAAATCCTCCTGTAATAACAAAGAGTTAAGGATCGCGTAAAAATATTTCTGAAGTTTTCATCTCTTCATTACCGTAAAAAAATCAAAATGTGGTTCATAGTGGCCACCCATACCATAGTTGGCTATTTGCAAATCCTCTGCATGATCCACATTTAAGCCTGTAACATGTTTGACATGCTGCAACCATTGTTGCGTGTATTTATGTTGATCGTATTTAAACCAAGCCGTTTTACTTGTACGATAATAGGTCACTTCGGTATGTGAACCATCTGTGGCATAAACTGTTGATCTTTTCATATGAGGCTGGGCCTGCTCTTTGATCACCTCCATTTGATGCTCGCTTATAACATCGTGTATGAATATAACATACGGATCCAAAGACAACTGCTCCAGTTTATAGGGTTGCAATATGCGGTAGGGATGACTACTTGTGTGCAGTCTACATACTAGATTGTTTGATGGTGTCGGTTCAAGTTCTCCACGACATACTTTCTCGTAGAGTTTGAATTCATTCGTATTCTTTTAAAGGGAAATGTAATACAAGTTAAAGGTTTCTTTGTTTTATTTGACCCTGGGCTTTAAACTTACATGATAATTATTTTGCTGATTGGAATTTTGAAACATTAGACCCTCCAGTTTGCCTTCTTTTATTTTTTCTTTCAAATACTTTTCAGTCTCTAAAGTTGTTTGGCGTGTAGCATCTTTTTCAAGCACGTAACTAATCAGTTTTAATGATGAATTGTAATCGCCTAAATGAAGAAAACTTTTAATTGTTGTGAAATCATGCTTGTTTGATTTGAAAAGGTCTTCCTTTTGTCAGCCCTTTTTTTTCAGTTTTAACAAATCTCTGCAATTATCTCTCTGCACAGTTGTTTGACTTACCTAAGACCTTATGGTATTCGGCAATTGTTTCGATGTACTCTAAAGCCATTGCGGCATCATCAAAATCACTAGACATTAGCAGTTTCGTTGATTGTTGAAACCAGGGTATTGTGTGATTGTAATCTTGCATGGCATACAAGTATTCACCAACCAAATAACAGTCTTGCCATGACATAGAAGAACTTCAAACACAAAAAAAAAAAAAAATTAAATTTTTTAATATTTTTTATTGTGTTTCTTTCTATTGTTGTTGTTGTTGTTCATTAAAACTTAACAAAAGAGATAAATTACAGTAGACAAGTCTGTCTGTCTGTCTGTCTGTCTGTCCATCGCACAAACTCACCCATATTTTACACCATTTAGTATACCACTCGCCACTTGCGACACGTCCAATTGATATGTTTCCTGTAAGCGTACCAAGGCCATCGTCGAGCCAAACATATCATCTTGTGTGGGAAAACTTAAATTTCGTTTTAAAACTTCCAAATTCTCTAAATAATCTAATTTGGCAAATAAAATAATAAAAGTAAAGAAAATTAAAAAGTTTTTTTGAGTATTTTTTTTTTAAGTCTTGGTTTCCGCAAACCAAATTATACACAAGAAATGTTTTTTTTTATACCCACTTGTGCGAGTGTTATCAACAGTAACAGTCTCTTCAAATGTTGGCCAGTCTGTGTAGAGACGTTTTATTAAACGATACGCATTTATGGGGTTATTTAAGTAACCTTCAAGATCATTTGCGGCTTCCTCATGTTCCTGTTGTACAGCGTTTATTTCACTACACAATAAAAAAATTTGGAAATTATTTCAAAAATTGTAAAAAAAAATTAAAAAAAAAAGCTAGAATAGTTAGTCTGGTTTGTTCATATAATACATCATAAATTTAAAAGGCTTGCTTCCTTGCAAACTAACTGAGTGGCTAACATAATTTTATATGTTATTACAGCAAAAATAATTTCGATTTAATTTTATAGTTTAACTTGGCCTTTTTACCAGACCCTCCTAATAAATTTTCGTAAAATCCTATAGCATTACACCAGACGAAATGTATTTATTTCTGAAGGCACACAAAGAAGTTGAAGTAGACCAGGGGTTACCAAAAATTTTTTGGTTGTGTATTAGTGAGTAAGAGAGAGAAAACAAGTTAAGGGAATTTATTTATGTACTGTCAAAGAAAAATGTTAGTAATATACGCTATTTTGATTTTCATTTCATCAACATGCAAAAAGTTATACACAAATTAGGAAATGTTTTTGGATATTTATTAGGAGCTACTTTTGGTTCTTAAAATGTCCTTTAAGAACATATAAGACATTGCATTTTAATAAAATCATTTTTAAAATATTTGTTATTTAAAATATTTTTTGAGTGTAAACCTGAAAAAAAATGCCATAGCATCCGCTATGTCTGAGCTATGAAATGGTAATCCCTGAAGTAGACACACTTCGGCCACATAAGACTAATTGCGAACGGTCGTCTAACTTCCTCTAGTATTAGAAGTCAGAGTTCAGAGTTTCTGATGAAGCTCGACTTAGTGACTTCTAATATCCATTACAACAGACAACTCGTCCAAATCGTGGATATAGGAAATACCAGGATGCGTTTTTCTCTTATGACATAGTGGAACACTGTTTCCTTCTTTTCCACATCTGTACAGCTGCAGCTAATTTCGTGTATCCTTATAATATGAACTCTATGCTTTGACCTCTGCTTGGCTCTCAGAATGTAGAGTAATATTCCTTCGTTCTGCATAATAATTTTCTTGCAGTCTATGTTGCTAAAACTTCTGTCTCGAATTTATACCATGAAAAAAATTTTATGAGTCATCCTATCAAAATTTTTTTATTTCAATTTATCGACGTTCCATCGGTATAATTAAGGCGATGACACGTAACCCCTTTTTTTATATCTCTTCCTACAGCAACAGTATCACCGAGTTCGTTTTTAAGTAGAACACTGTGCCTAGTAGACACTTGAGTGAAGGCTTTTTATAAGTCTGCCACCACTCACTTAGATAGGTCCTTATAATAGGGTGTTAAATGTCCTCTTACAAATCCTATGAACACTATTCAGTACATTCTTGCACTATAAGTCTAAGAGCCATTATTACAACTTGCCGTTAACTAAAGGGAGGATTTTAACTGGCAGATAAATTGTTTTTCGTTATTCTAAGTGGCCAATAAGATAGAAGTAAGCGTTAAGCTAAAGGCAGGATCATCCTACTGGTAACTTTTAAAGTTAAGTTTATGCCTGAACTTGCCATATTATCCATTATTTTCAATATGGCAACTTGCAATATAAACAAAATGAGCAAATACAACAAAAAAGTTGCCACTGCGTTTAAAAAAAAAACTTGTTTAAGTGAAGAGTTTTATCGGCATTGCTGCGAAACTGCCATATTTTTGAAAATGTTAACTTTATTTTCTCTGTAAGTTGTAATAACGAAAATAAGTTAAAGGTAACTTTAGAGTTAACTTTAGCTAAAGGTACCTTTAACTAAACCCAAGTTTAACGGCAAGTTGTAATAATGGCCCTAAGGCTAGAAAGCAAATCGACAGATGTTATTAAGAGTCGAAAAGCTAGATGAATTGTTTTGAGGGCATCTTAATTTTATAAACTAGGAAACCATTAAAATTGCTCAGCGAGAATGAAATGCATTTAGTCCATCACGACAATTCTAAACATAACCTAACTGATCTGAAATATATGAAAGAAAGAGATGCCAATAGATTAGAAGAATTTTTATTAATTTTATCTACTCTCAGAGTTTTTGCCAGAAAGAGAGGAAGTCGCCGAAGAAATATTTTTTCATATTTCGTTTTTGATGACTGACCGGGGATTCGAACCCTGGCGTTTCGTCTAATAAGCCAACACACTACCTACTAGACTACGGCGACCACACTCTGACACATAGAAGTAGGCAAACATCTGCTTAACTTTCGCTTGGCTAGTGCATTGGCTTCAAACCATTGCTTTGGCAGCTTAAAGAATGTATCTCTTTCGATTCTGGCAAAGCTATGAGAGTAATTAATTGCCATGAAAAACCTATTCACACTAGTCGTTTAGGATAAAATTTTACACACACAGACCGTAAGTGGTATCGGTAGCTATGTCGTATCCTTACTAAAGAGTTCTAATGGCCGCCATTACTAATGGCCTACTGCTTTTGTAAAGGATAGGCGATTTGATTACTCACTTCAATTCTCAGCGAGCGAAAAGACAAATGATGTCTAAGTAATCAAGACTATTTGCGTTGCTATCTGCCTGCTATTGTTTGGTATACTATTCACAATCGTGTATAGAACTACATTAACAGAAATAAACAAAAGTAGTGATAGGACACATGATGGAGCTCACTTATTCATAATTTCACACTTTTATTCTTTGCTTTGTTATGTTTAGTAGCATGTGCGCTTGATAAGATGTAGTATTTCAAACGATACCTCTGCCATGGCAATGAAGTTCAAATTAAAGCATAAACCAGTTTGTTGGAGGTGCCCAGAAGGTCTGTTAAAAAATGTGCCGAATAGTGTTTATTTGATCGAGGGTGGACCACACTATCAAGTAATTCCAAAAGTTTGCCTTCATTTTCTCTTAATGCGCGGTTAACTTTTAAAGTTAAGTTTATGCCTGAACTTGCCATATTATGCATTATTTTCAATATGGCAACTTGCAATTGGCAGTATTATTAACTCTCCTATGGAAATTTGTGTGCAATAACTTAAAAGAAATCCCAATCGCACAACAAAGAACGCTTATTTTATTGAAGAGAATTAACTTTTAAAAAAGAAATTATTGCCTTTAAACTTTATTTATGTATCAGGTTTATAATTTAATTGAAATGAAACTATGTGTGCACACATTTATATTGGCATTATAATTTAAAATATTATTTCAGCTTTAATTTTTTTTATAATTATTATTTTATGACAATCTGTCCATTCAAAAAAAAAAAAAAAAAAGAAAAAAAAGATTTTATAACTCAGTTTATGGTCAGTTGTCCGCAGTAAATTAATTAAACATCTCTCCACTTCGCCATCCATTGTTTTAAATGTGTTTTCAATTTCACATTTTAATTCTTTTAATATTTTATTGTGCAGATAGATGCAATAAAAAAAAAATAAGAAAAAAAATAAGAAAAAAAAAGTATCGCAATATCGATGCTTTTGTTTGTTTTGAACATGATGTTTTTTTTTGTTTTTTTTTTTTGTGACAATTTTATTTATGAACCAAAAATTTAATGAATTTAAAATTTCTTTTAATTATTTACTGGTTGGTTTTAATTAATAAGAATTATTTTTTTCACGCTGAGAAATGCGGCAATTAAATTCATTTAAGATTTGAGATTTATTATGGAATAGCCGCCTAATGAATTAGAAATTTTCGTTAATAAAAATAAATTAAGTTAATTAATGCAACGTTAAATCTATAAATTTTTGGGCATTAAAGTGTAATTAGGTTCAGGAGAAAAACAAAAAAAAAAAACTAAATTTCTTATTTCTTTGTTTTATAAATATTGTTTGACGTAAGGCCTGCCTTACTCAACAAAATTTGAAAAATTCCAATTTTAGCTTATAAACTGAATGAAGGATTAGAGCCTGTTCACGATTTATAATTTAAGGAAATTGTTATTTCTACTACTTCTGGATAATTTTAATATTTTATTAGGATTTGTAATTCATTTCCACATTCTCTTTCTTTTAATCATACTTATTTTTAGTTCTTGTTTGTATTTCTTTCCAAAACTCGATCGTAAGACTCAATCAGCGAAGGATCGACTTAAAGTGTTTTGAGCTTAACCCTTTGCACTCGAACGGCGCCTGAGAGGCGCCATTACTATTTATGATAATATGTTTTTTGAGATTAGTTCGGAATATAGCAGATTGTGGGTACTTAGATCCCTCAGCCTGAACACGTAAAATCGTAGTAAAATTTTTAGTGCTCAGTTAAGAAACATTCCGGGAAACTGTAAAGCCGACGAGCCCGCCAGGGTTGGCGCACTTCTCGCGGAATCCTCTTCAATTGATTTAGGCATGCACTTTACCACTTTCAAGCTGGTCATTGCGCGGGAATTCTTTCGAGATGCCAACCTATCCTGTGTCAATGAGGAGTCCTGCTCCACCGCTAGGCTTACTTGGCCCTGAATGGATAGAAGAAGGCGCACCAACCAGTTACTTGGACTTGGTCGTAATATTTTATTGAAATTACTGTCGGGTAGGTGAATACTCACACTAAAAATGGTTCGGGTGCAAAGGGTTAAAAGCTTTACTCAGTAAAAATCACAATATTTCCTATCAAACCTGACATATCGATCTGCGTAGATATGCTCATCTTGTGCATTGTATTTGTCTTTCCAAATTTCTCATAATTATGGACGTGTTGCCTATAAGTACATTGGATATCGCACCTCTCACAAGAGATATAATCCTTTAACTTTTGTTAAATTTTTCGTCCCACATCAGGGGGTGGTTTTAAACACAAAATCATTGACGCAGTTTGATCCAATTTTAACAGCAGTCAACTGACAGAAGAATCATGATAGCAGCAGTGTGGCCTTTTCAAGTAAGAGAGTGGCGGTCTGTCTGTCAGGTAGTATTGCCAGTCCAGAGTTTAGTGATCCTGTTAGGGAATAGTTGAAGATGGAGCTGTCATGTAATCTATGAATCTCGTATCAGAGTTGTCTCACATAATCCTAACCGCTGTAGGACAAGTTCTTATTGCCACGGCTATACCACTACATGCCTATTGCTATATCATATAAATAGCAAAAGATGCTATATCATCTAAATAGTTTTCCAATTCGTCAAACCAGACCAAACTATGGTCCCTCAGACTACAATTGGCTTATCCATCATGGTATACATTTAGTTTATAATTTGAGGTTTTCATGTTAAAAATTTTCACCTAACCTTGCCCTACTTGAACCTTCCACGACTGTTTATTGTCCAGTATTATTCCAATACATTTTGCCTTCATATTTCGTATTAATACAGTCATGAGTTGAATGTTCTTCCATTTAGCATGCATTCTCCTTTTCGTAAATTGTACTATGTTCTGGCATGGGCTTACTTTCAACTTCATGGACGAACGATTTACTACATTGCCATTAGTACTTAGCTGTGTGCATACCCCTGACAGCCCATGTCTGCGTCACGTAATATTAGTAAGAGTTCATTCACAACCAAGCCCCACATTGGTAGACGGCAACCTATCCATGTGCAATTTTTTGTATTTATTGTGAGTGGATCTAGGGATTTCGATACTTTTATTTATTTGAAATCGGAGTACTAATTATTATGAATTCGCCGTAGTAATATGGGTAGTGCATTACCTTATTAGGCGCGAGCTTATGGTCTAAATCACTGTCATACATCTCGAAAAAGAACGAAATTTAAAAAATAATTCTTTTGGGGCCTTCCTCTTAGAAATCTTTCTGCAAAAACTCTGAGAGTAAATAAAATTGCAAGAGTGGTGTGAGAAGCTAGGTCGTAATCCAATTAAATAAATACATATCTTCATGTAGACCGAAAACTGATTCCGGTATACTTTTTATAAGTCATTAACGCAACGGTATGTAAGCCTTTATAAATTACCGTAGGAAATAAATTTATTTTAGTAGGGAATTTGTCAAGTCAATAAAATAATGCCTGCTGTGGATTTGGTTTAAGGGGTTCTCTAATCAGTTTTAACGTCCGCATTGAATTCAATTTTGTATATTTTCTTGTCCAAACTA
>QOCX01000324.1:22605-38636 GCA_005959815.1 Sarcophaga bullata | reverse complement strand
CGGGTATGTATTCAATTCAAGTTGCACATGGATACTGGGAGATATAGCAATGCTTAGTACGGTTTTATTTGAACAAGCTGAATCAGGTAGAAGATGACCAGCAGATTTCTGGCAAAAAACTCTCTGAGAGTAAATAAAATTGTCATGAAAAAGCTTGTCAAAAATCTGTTGCTCGGAGTCGACATTAAACTATAGGTCCCGCCACTCATGTATAAAATTAACACACACAGAATAAGTTGTGTGAGAAGCTAAGTCATAATTTTGATTCAAAGGTTGTAATGACTTTGCAGTATTGATTTCACTTTGCCCTTCTGTAAGTGTGGTACACTCTTCTATGTTCTGAAGCATTTTTTTCCATTTGCTTTCCACGTGGTTTTTGAAGTTCCAAGTGATTTTTTATAAGTTTTTCTAGATCTGCTCAACTCAAAGCTTTAGCTTTATTCTTCTTCTTTCTGTTTATGAATAGAGGTTTAACGAGAGCAGTGGTAAAATATTCTCCAGCATTGGCGAGTTATAAGAGTGTAAGCGCTGTTATGTGAGTTAGTCTTATCAAGTTGTCCTGCCAAAAGATGTCCACTCTACTACAGATCCGAAGATCACGTTTCTGTATCTATGTATGTCTGGCTATTGCTCTTAAACAAAAGCAAGAAAGTTTAGTTGCTGCAGAAGCTCAATTCAAACGATAATCAGGTTACAAATAAATGGTGACAAATAAAATTCTTTGTACGATAAGCTCATCGTTTTGATGACTCCTATTCGAATGGCAACGTACAATGTCGTCCGTTTTATTCATTTGTCCGAGTTAATAAGTTTTTGACTGCTGGTCTGATTATCTATCGATAGATAAAATGCGAGTGTTTCTTTCATTATTAAATTGTAGAGACTCTGAAGTACTTTTACTTAATAAATCTGAGAGATTTCCCTTCAAAAAGTGTGTTTATAATGTGTTTGAAAAAGATACCCAAACCTGCAAGACCTGATATTTATTACAGCATCAGCTTTATTACTTTTTTTTTATGCTTACTTTTCATAGCAATTGACCTCTTCTTTACATTTTGTTTCTTTAAACAATAAATGTTGAAAATACTCACACGTCATAATTTATGGCCAAACCTACGTATCCTAACATTTGCTCAGTGTTTTCATCAAATGGAACGCAAAGACTTGTTTGCTTTTTTTTTTCTTGCATTGCTTCAACATTATATGACGATAATTTTTTTTAATGACCACGTCTTTTGTTTTTTTTTAAATCTCATAATAATGCCAATATTATATAATAGACAGTCTGTTTACCTCTGACACATAAAATAAGTTTTTTTTTTGTCTTCAAACTTTTTATCGGCCATTTAGCTGCAGTTATAATGCAATGACACACCACGGTCCCAGCAGCAGGTTTAATTTTTTCTAATTTTTTTAAAATTTATTTTTTTTACTTTTTAATTTTTAAAATTTGTTGATTTATTTCTTCACATACATTGTATATCTTATAGAATAAAGATTTATTAACCAGTTCCTCTTTATATATCGTAGTTGATCCGACCTATTTGATAAAATGTTGTTGTTCATCAAACTCATTACGCTTTTCAAAACAACACACATCTTTATAAATTGTTTTTAAACGATATCTAGACTGTTGTGTTAAATAGTAAGAATATTTTTTTATTATTTTTTATTTTTTATTTTTTTAATTAATTAATAATCATTAATTTGTGTCATGGTTGCCAAGCTTGTGGTTGTTTGAAAAGATTGTGGTATTTGCAGAAATTTTAAATTTCATATGATTTGATAAAACTATTCCACGACTGTCTTGCGGTAAATTCAGATGATAATTTTCGGAGTATATTGCATTGGAAGTCGCATGAAGTCGCCGTAGTCTAGTTGGTAGTGTGTTGGCTTATTAGACGAAAGGCCAGATTCGAATCCCCGGTGAGACATCAAAAACGAAATATGAAAAAATATTTCTTCGGCGACTTCCTCTCACCAGATTTCTGGCAAAAACTCTGAGAGTAAATACAATTGCCATGAAAAGTTTCTCAGAAAAATCTGTCGTTCGGAGTCGAGTTTAAACTGTAGGTCCCAGTCACTCATGTATAAAATTAACACACACAACATAAGTGGTGTCAGAAGCTAGGCCGTAATCCTGACTGAAGGGTTATAATGGCCAATTATGTATGTTATTTATGTATGTATTGCATTGGATTGATTGAAGACTCTTGATTTTAGAAATTCGAAAACCATAATGGATATTTATTCGTCTTTTTCGTAGTTTGAAACTGGATTTTGATTAGAATTTGTATTCTAGACACTCTAATCTTAAGTGGAACACAATGCAACTCTTTACTTCCTTATTTCCCCATTACATATTTAACTTGATTGGTGATTACAACTCTTCAGCTGGGATTACAATCTAGCTTCTCTCTTCACTTATGTTGTGAATGTTAATTTTTATCCAAAAGTGGCAAGACTTACAATTTAAAGTCGAATTTTGAGAAACTTTTCGAGGCAGTTTTATTTATTACTCTCAGATTTTGTGCCAGATATCTGCCGGGAGAATGTCGCCGAGGACATTTTTTTTCATATTTCGTTTTGTTGAAGATATCTAACATGGGGTTTAAACTGAGACCTCACGCCTAATAAGACAGCATACTACCCACTAGATTGAACTTGCTTGTGCCTAACAAACACCCATGCCGTTATGATAATAATTATGCCTGTTAGAAGTCGCCGTAGTCTAGTAGGTAGTGGGTTGGTTTATTAGATGTAAGGCCACGGGTCTAAGGTCAGGTCAGACATCAAAAACGAAATATGAAAAAAATATTTCTTAGGCGACTTCCTCTCAGCAGATTTGTGGCAAAAACTCTGAGAGTAAATAAAATTGCCATGAAAAAGTTTCACAAAAACCTTTTTTTCTGTTGTTCGGAGTCGCTTTTAAGCTGTAGGTCACGCCACCACTCATGTTTTTAATTAACACACACAACATGAATGGTGTGAGAAGCTAGGCCGTAATCCTGACTGGAGGGTTGCAGTGGCCAATTATGTATGTATGTATGTACTATTACCATATCCAATAGGTTGTGTAATGGCACAAACTTTGATCCAAAGGGTTTTTATGTCCAATTTTGCCCTAAAAACCAGACGATAACGACTTAAACCCAATTTCCCCATTGTTAATATAACACATAATTGCTAACCAAGTAGAAAAGAGGCATGACTGAATGTCATGTGCGAAGAACAACATGTTTCTCTATCACAATAAATGTCAATCATGCAGATGGGTTCTAGCCATTGTATACACAAAATGTTTATCCACAGTTTTATCATTCTTTGGACAGAATCTCGGTTATTCTTTCTGATCGAGGAGACGACTTCTTGAAGTGATATTTTAGGTATCTTAGGTATTATCCTGATAGAAAATTTACTATTACGCCGATGTTCTCCTTCCACTATTTTTACTGAGGCAAGCCTTACTAATTAGTTATTTAGTCTGACCCTTAAACTACAGACGCTCTTGAGCGATCCTTAGAAATTGTTCATATCGTTCCATTCTCAATCAAACTTCTTCCTAAATAATCGAACAAGAGGTTTTGGGACCAAAAAGTTTGCTACGGTCCGAGAGCAATTTTGTAAATAGCGGTCTGAGAGTAAACGGGACCTCGCAAACCCCAACTTGGTTTACTGTAACATTGTTGAAAATGATCAAAAGACTTTCGTACCAGCAGCGATATCACCGAACGCTAAGTCAGGTACTCTTTGAGCGCATTGGTTAACTGAAAATTATACTTTTTGCGAAATTTTATTACCCAAGCGCATATTGACGTTGCTTAAACCTAAGCTTGGAAGACATTTGGTCGTTTCACCATAGCTATAGAAGTACTTGTATTACGGCCAAGGATTTCTGGTACTGTAATCATATGTTGTCTTTGATCCAACTGCAAACAACTTTACTTGGGTGAACTCAAGGCTGATACGAAAATCATTCCATCATATGACCATGTAGTCGCTGTAGTCTGGAAGGTAGTGTGTTGGCTAATTAGACATGAGGAATCAGTTAAAATCCCCCCCCCCATCTGATTAGGCATGTCTAACAAAACGAAATGTGAAAAAAAACATTTCTTAGGTGACTACCTCTTGACTAACTGAGAGCAAAATAAAATTGTCATGAAATTTTCCCAAAAAAATCTGTCATTCAGAGTTGTCTTTAAACTGTAGGTCCCGCCGTTCATGTGTCAGATTAACACTCCCAAGATATGTGGTGTGAGAATCTAGGTTGTAATCCTGACTGAAGTGTTTTTATAACTATTTATAGCTGAATGAATGTGACTAGTCGATCCATAATAATTTCTAGAATGAATATTCATAAAGATTCAGGCCTGAATAGTAACTGACAATACTGCCAGAAGCAATTGCTTAAATCGGATAATAAGTATACTGCATACATGCTGATATTAATTTCTCAACCCTATACTTCTGTGTCGTTTGACTTACCCTTTCCCGTTAGTAGAAGGTTACCATCGTTTGCTGACATTAAAGCGATTCAAAAAATTGATTTTAAGGCAAGGCCTCTGGTAACTAGAAGATATCGCTTCCATACCCTCCAGCCACAATCCCAACTCTCTCTCTCTCTCTCTCTCTCTCTCTCTCTCTGTATTTTGGTCGTAAGAACGGGGCCTTAATAATTTTTCCTGACATTGTCTAACTTCTGGAAAACTTTTTTTTGTAAAACTTTTCTTTCTAATTGGAATGTTTGAGGATAATTTTCCTTTTTAACAAATTAAATTTTATTTTGTTGTTTTAATAAATAAAACAAATATTGTATGGAAATAATTTAAAAACAAATTTAATTGGTATTTAAAAAAAAATTATAAAAAAAATTGTTTACAACTCACATAAGTTTTAAATATTTGAACATATTCTTCGTATACGACAATATAAAACAAAAAATAATAAAAAAAAACACTTAAGCATATTATAATATAATAAAAGAATATGTTTACTAAGTAGGCTAATTGATAATTTAACAAAACACTATGAAATTAAAATAATTTAAAATTTTTTTTTTTAACAACTTTAAAAGGGCTCTTATAGCAAGCAGTTCATTGAAAAATAATTATTTATTTTAAGATACTTATAAATGCACCCTCTTAAAAAGAAAAATTCCCTACAAACTTATATTTATATTTACATACAGACCTACATTGTAGTACATATATGTATGGTATACACATATTCTATGGCGTTAAGTTTAACACAATGACATGACTTGACTTTCTTTTCATTTTCATTTCATTTTCTTTTTCTTCTTTTTTTCTTTGTTGTCTTTTGCCTTTACTTGACATTTTCATATTGAAGAGAACTTTCATGATCTCTTATCAGGTCACATGGTCGCACCAGTTCTTGTCTACGTTCATGGGTCCAAACATTACCAACTAAAAAGCGGACAAAAAGAAGCAAGAAGGAAGAAAAACAGAAAGACAAAGGAGAACAATTTTAATTTCATTTTTATAAACTTAAAGCCCTAATAATGACTCTAATGTTCTAAGGATTATGGCACACACACACACACACACACACACACACACACATTGTATGATAATGACCATGATGATAATGCACAAAAAAACTTGTAGTTTTAGCATGACAATAATGCTTTAGAAAAAGTTCATGTAAGCACTGTTGTTATTGGTAAACTTACTCCATTTGGAACCCTTTAGAACAGGACAACCAGCATGTTTTGTACGATAATCAGGATCCAGTGAACGATGTAAATTATACCAAAACAATACGTTGCCTTTGACTGGTTTAACGGCAATTTTCAAAAATGGAAATCCAGTGGCGCCACCTTGTTCCACATCTGATAACTGTAGTAGTATAAGGAAGAAAAGGATTTATTTTCCAGTGTTAATAGAGAAAGAAATAAAAAAAAAAATAGGAAAATTAAGTAGAAAATGGAAAAATGATTTATGAAAACAATGTAAGACCAGCATTAAAACACATATTTGCCAATGAATGTGCCATTAAACGTGCAGCAGGGATGCCATGTAGAGTGAAAGTGGGTTTTTTTCTGGGGAAGAAAATATTTTTTTTTTTTTTTGGAATTGAAAATGGTAATTTAAATTGAATTTTTTTTTAATTGTGTTTTTTAAAGGGTTATGGTTTTAAGGGTTTCAAAACCGCTTGTTTGGCAAGACTGTCAGCTGTTAAATATCTCTCAGCTGAAGTGTCATTTATTTTAAGAAAGTTTTGCCACTTTCGAACATGGATTGTTTTGTAATTGAAGAAATCTAAAAGAACACTACGAAAATGGCCACTTATTGGCCACTTATCGAGCATTACGGAGTGACTATGAAAACTATAATCGAGCAACTGTACACCCAATTGGTAAAATTGTAAAGGAATTTGAGGAAATTGGCAGAGTTAAAAATGTGATTAAGCCTGAGCATAATCTTAATTTGTGAATCCCACAATATTCTCTGATGTCTTGTTGTGGCGTATTTTCGATTTGTATTTGTACCTTCTTTCCATATAACCATTCACAATGCTAGAATGAAAGCCTTTTAATGCCAAGCTCACTTCTTAAACGCTGGTTACACCACTAAGTGAATATGAGACCCAGAGTACCCATACGAGATTTTGAAAAAGTCATTGCATGTGATAGTTTCTAACGATTATGGTCCGGAGATGTACTTTGATCATATTTGTTCCAAAATGATCTTGAATAAACCGTTCCCGTTATGGCCATACCATTACCAACATGTTTCGGTCTGCAAATGAAGGTTAGGAATTGACAGGCATCTGGTTTCAGCAAGTGTGCTTCACGAGGCACACAGCATGATAGATTTTTTGCTTTATTGCATGGAAAGCGTTTCGATTAAGAAATTTAAAGTTTTGACCATGGCATTTGGTCACCAAGATCATACAATTTAATCCAACATTCGACAAGTTATATACCGAACTGCCCAAATTGTTTGGAAAAGTAGCTGAAATCTACACAAAACGGATCTAACTTTGATGCTAATTATTGTGGCATGGTTCCAATAACCCAATTGATCTAACAAAGAGAGAATGTTAGATCGCCTAGTGGTCACATTGGCTATTTGCATGGGCTAAAATCCTAAGGATATGATATTTTAGTCTTTTTGAGATATGTCCTCTCAATCAGTATGTGAACTTAAGATTAACTATATGGAGTGCGGACGAAAAAATTTGGTCAAACTTTTTTTTCTTTAAAAATTTTTAATTTAAAGATAAAATTAAAGTAGGTTTCAACCAAATTTGTTTTATCGTTTGTTGTCTTTTTTTCTGTCACCTTTTTACTGGGAGTTTTCCGCTTTCTAGTAAAGATTTTTTCTGGCAGAATGACTCTCAATGACTCTCTCCCATTTCGGACAGAAAAATTTTGAGTAATTAAAATAAAACTTTACATATGATTAAATGCAAGCAACGGTGATTATTTTTGATCATCACAGTAAATGGCATAAGGCCAGCAGTATGTGCAAATTTTTTTGTGCGCTCTCCTTAATATGGGTTTCGTAGGTTTCTGGCTTCAAGTAGGATTCATTTCAATAACTACCGTAGTTTAAAACAGGGCGCTGGTTGGTCTATTATAACTAAATTTTTGATTAAGAGGTTTGCTTCTATAACTGTTATATGAACTTCGAAAGATCCATGGGAACTGCAGTGTTTGATGGAGTTAAAATAGCCAGCCTCCATTTACCGAGAATATTTATATCCGTAGGGGTTTTCCTAATCCAAAATCAAGGTTCACTCTAATCAACAATGTTTTTCGAGAAAAAAAATTCTGCACAAATTTCTATTATTTTGCCCACTGTAAGCAATGCCTCAGTCAATATGGCCGGCAACAATGTTTGTTTAAGCACAGTTGCAGCATTCTTTCCATAACACAATAATAGTCTTTCAGGGTTATTTTTGTCAATTTTTGGCAATCTGTTAACGAAATTTGAATTGAAATTTGTTTACCGTGTCATCACTACCACGCGCACAACAACATCAGACACTAGAGCTGGCTGCTTACAGTATAAAGTGAAATGAGAAAAAGACCTCTAACGAATTTGTGTACATGAATGTTTTAGCCATACAAACTACTACTCTCTACTCTCTACTTACATAGAAAATTGAGGTTGATATACGATTACCCTCCTGTGGTATATCATCCTGTAACATAAACAAAACAAAAGTGAAAAGAAGAAGAAGAAGAAGAATAAGAAAAATCCATTACTTTTCCTTCATAATTTGAACGAGAGAGAGTCTTACTAACGTAAGGTTTACTTACCACAAAAAAATCAAAATGTGGCTCATAGTGACCACCCAAACCATAATTGGCCACTTGCAACTGTTCACTGTACGTCATGTCCAAATCGGTTACAGCATGTATATACTCTAACATTTGTGCTGTATAGGGATGTATGTCGTATGGTAGCCAAGCATTTTTCGAAATGCGATAATTACGTTTACGTGGTCCTACACCATCTAAGGCTCTAACCGTCGAACGTCTCATATTGGGTCGTGCCAATTCTTTGATTTGTTCAATTTTATTTTCACTTAAAACATCGTGTATTGTTATCACATAAGGATCCAGGCTATGCTCTTCGATTTTAAAGGGTGCCAAAGTGCAAAAGGCACAATTGCCTACTTGATAACGGCAGCGTAAGTCTCGTTGTTCCGAGGGTGTTTGTTGAATTTCTTCTCGGCACACTTTTTCGTACAATTTGAACTCTTCGGTGTTCTGAGGTTAGTGAAAAGGAAAATCAGTTCTCAAACAAGAACGTCTATCAAAAACTCTCTTACAACTTACATGATAATCTCTTTCAATATTGCCCGTCTCTGGTAAGCTTTCGGTATTTTCGAACATTTTCGCTACATTACCCTTACGCATGGGGTCACTTGTTAAAATGATTTGTACAACCTTTAAAGCTGAATTTACATCACCTGTCTTCAATAGATCCTCGGCTAATAGTTCCATAAATTCCAAGGAAATTTTATTCACATTAAACGAATCAAAATTCAAACGTTTAACAGACTCTTGGACCCATGGCCTGGTCTCATTATAAGCCTGCAATTTAATCAGTTGTTCGCCTAGCATTAAACAATCGGACCAAGACATATCGGACCTAGAAAAATTACAACCAAACTTATATTGCTTCTGGAAATATTATCTCCTATCCGAAAGTGGTACTCACCCATATTTAACACCGTTTAAGACACCCGATGCCACTTGACTTATTTCCAGATTGTAAGTTTTCTGTAGACGCACCAAAGCCAAGGCGCTTTCTTCAAAATCAGCTTCAGAGGGAAAGGCATGGGAAGATTTTCGTTGTCTCAATTGATTTAGGAAGGCTGTTGGAAGGTGTAAAGAGAAGTTTTTTAACAATATTTGCTGTGCGTTATTTATTGTTAGTTTTTTACTTACTGAGACCCTCGGCAATTTGTTCCTCGTATTTATCCCAGCCATGGTATAGACGATTCATTAATTTGTATACGTTCACTGGATTTGTTAGATAATTTTCAAGATCTGCCAATGCCAAGGCATGTTCATTTTCTATTTTTATTATTTCTCTGGAAAATAAATCGAATTGGAATTTGTTATATTGAGGTTTTGCATGAGAAATATAAAAATTAAATACGATTTGCTATTGCTGAGCCGCTAAGGGTCAAGGGCCATTGAAATTCTAGGCAAACTTTCTGCTATCCTTCAAGTCTAAAGGCCACATGCATGAAATAAGTTTAAATAGAAAAAGAGTTTCTTAAGACTCCAAAATTATTAAATTTAAGGTTTACAGCGATGCTAGGGCCTGATCTGAAAAATGGCGCATGAAGCGTCATGCTATAAACACAATAAACGCAACGCTGCAAACACAGCAATGCCTCAAAAATAGAATATATGGGTGTATATGGCAATGATCATTTTAAGGACAATGTGTTTGCTGTGTTACGTTGATTGTGTTTATAGCATCATGAACCAAGGCTTCAATAGTTTAAATTACCCTGTGACTTAAATCTGATAGAAGACATGGTTTCGTTCATGAAAATTATTTTATTTTGCAAGCCAATCATCTATCTTGAGTGTGTTAAATTTTCCAATTGGCTCCAATAAAACTGAAGAGCCAAATTCTTCTCTAAATTTGTCGAACCTCCCATCCGGCATATCTAAATCTGTTCCCCTTGATGGGTCCAACATCAATTATATACGAATTATAAGGCTCGGTTTGGAGTTGCATCCTCAACCGGGTATGGTGACTCAAAAGGTGTTAGATAGGCTCCGCTCCTAACTAAGGGCGAAGTCATGTCCAAATATATGGCTTCGAATTGGTACTCAGATGTAGCAGTCTGCTACTTTTTGGGGGCGTTGGTAGACTCATTGTATTTCACGCTGTGCAAAAAGCACCGTGGGATTAGATCCACGCGGACAGGTACTCACGTAAAACTAATCGTCGTTGTGCCTAATACTCAGTATCGTTTTGCTTCAAAATAAAATTTGTCGTATACTACACCTCTGTCCTTTCCTTATAACTGCCCTTATGTTATTCCAACACAATTCACTGCATGAGTAGAAGGTAATAGCCTCCTTTTTATGACGGCTTTGAACTTCTTTTTGAGTTCGCTTTTCTTCTTCTACTTACTTTATTACCTAATTAAGAACCTGACTAACGGAATTCGGCCTTCCTTAACCTGTTTTTGCAGGAGATACCACATCCTTTGTCAGTTGGTTACACTAATGAATGACACAGGCCTTCCTCGATTTGGTTCTATGCCGACTTCCGCATCAAATATCCGTCCCGCCAGAACTTCCTTTGCTATCCGAACGGCACGGCTAAGCCACTGGATGTTAATACTCTGCACAATGTCCATGATGTTGAAGAGCTCAAAAAGCTGATCATTGGATCGAACACGAAAATCATTTGCAACTCGTACTGGATCGAAGGCTTTACATAAAACTTTCTCTCGAAAACTTTCAGGACTGCCACAGTGGTCAGAAGAAAAAGCACAGGGATAATGAGCTTCTTGTAGAGTATTAGTTTTATCGTACGAAAGACGCCTCTGCTACTCAATTGTCTACTGAGATTATATTAGCACTTGTTAGCAAAAGTGGTTCTACGATTCCTCTTCAGACTGACATCATTTCTGCGACGAAGCCAAGATAAATCCATTGACAACATCGAAGGTATAGTTACCGACTGCGATTTTGTCGAAAACATGTACTTGGTTTTGCCCTTGTTTACTGCCAAGTCCCATCATCGAAAGAATAATTTGATTCTTCAGTCCCACTGTTTGATGGAACTATATAACCCGAGAAATCACTAGATTCTTTCGTGTTCGATCTGTATATGGCTCCAGCATTTGTTTTTTTGTCATATTGCTTGAGTTTTTCTAAAGTTCAACTCCAGAACTGGCTGTCTTGCCAAAATTATTACTTCGTTTGTCATAGTGCGCGTATCGGAGCGGTTATGTTGGCCGTGTGTGCAGTTCTGGCGCTGACAAATTTCTCTCTCTCTTGACTTTTAGAACTTGGTCAGTACAGAGGCTGTGTTCACCTGTGACCTCACAACGGGCCGCTATGCAGGCTCAAGTGAGCTTTTGGCATCAAGGCTACCACTCTAACCTAACCTAACCTATGTTGGCCGTGTACTTTAGGTGTTTCGGGTGCCAAGGCTACAAATTATTTTATTTTTATGGAAAGCTGCTGCATTAGTTATTTCAACAGGAGCTAGGTCCACAATTTGTGGAAGGAGTAGAATATTGCTGAAATAGGTTGTCACCTCCAAATCCGTATTCTTCAGTCCTAAATTAGTGCTAATGTGACATTGCTTTAGGTCCTCTTTCTTCGCATTAAAATGCTTCTTTAATTTCGAATTAATTTCTTGCGACAACAGAGTTGTTGGATTTTAGTAATTCAATGTCAGAATACAAGTGGGTAATATTGAACACACCGACATACAGAATTAATTGAAGTTAATTAATATTGTCACATGTCAAAGTAGCGAAATATTATGAAAAACAAATTTGAACTTTGAAAACCGTGTATCATTAATCATAACTTTTTAACTACGTTCTCTATGTTGTGACTTTATTTACCGCCTTGCGTTTCGCATGAGTTCGTCGAATAATAAATTTAAATGTTAACAATTCAAAACGAATTGAATTAAATTTTTTTATGTTTTTATAAATTTAAAAACATTATTTTTTTTCAGTTGTTTTATTATGTTTTATTTCCTTAAAGTGTCAAATTAACATGTTTTCATAATTCCATTTATGGTTGATACGATTTCCAATGTGAATTGTTAGCAAAATATTCTATTTCAACACATTCCCCCCCCCACATACATGCTTAAATTATTTAAATTTATTATTCTACAAAGGAAATCTCTGAATTGTTGTTTTTATTTTTATTTGAAAATTTAAATAAAATTTGTTTGAATTAAATTGTACCCCGGCTGCCTAAATAAAATCTACACGTTCTTCTTAACTTAGCAAAATAACGATACAAAACCAATGCATAATTAACAGTTAATGAATGATAAGCATAAATATCGCCTATTTATTGCTATTTTTTAATATTCAGAGGGAAAAAAATCAAACAATATTTTTGGAATAAATTATACAAAAAAAAAAAAAAAAACAAACAAACTTGTCTCTTTCAAATGATTATTGTAGAAGTCGTAGAACTAGTCGCAATATTAATTAGTTATGTAAGGTATTAGTAGCCAATTTGCATATGTATTTAAGAAGATAGGATAGATAGACAACACGCTCGTACATCTAAAGAACGCAATACATTGACCATAGATCCAACGGAAACAATCTTCAAGGTTACACTTTTATCTACTGAATGATGCTAATAATGATGCTGGTTTTTACAAGAGAACCTATCATATCGCGTGACTTCATGTAATATTGGATGTACGAACAAATTTAGTTTGAAAATGGAATAACTTTTGTAATTTCGTCAGTTAACATTAAAGCTTGTCTGAAAAAACGAAGCTTCGCTTTGTAAGAAGCCACGGTTTAAATCACTTTAATCCGTCAATAGTTCTTACTGTGAGTATTCATCATTCATCATTCACTTTTTTAATAGAAAACGAAAGAATACGTTCCAAAGGAATGAAAACATTTGTAAAGTTTTCAGAAACGATGCTGCCACTAGAAAAAAAAAAGCCGGATTTATTCGTTGAGACCTAATTAAGCCGTACTTACTTACCTAAAATTGGTCATAGCAACTCTGTAGTCAGGATTACAACCAATCTTCTTTCACCACTCATGTTGTGTCTGTTAATTTCAGGCATGAGTTGCGGGACCTACGCTTTAAAGGCGACAGATTTTTTGAGAAACTTTTTATAGAAATTTGATTTACTCACTTTCTCAGAGTTTTTGTTGGAGATGTCTAGGCTGGGATTGAATCCACGTCAACACGTCTAATAAGCCAATATGTTATCTAATGATCATTGACGGTGAAAAGTGGATCATGAGTTAAGAAAGTTGATGCTTTTATGTGTGTGAGGATAAATTCGAATTTGAAAATCTAAGACGCAATCCATAAATTTTAGTAGCGCAACATTTGCCGTTAACAGAACAAAATTTGCTCGTAACAGAGCACTGTTAACTGTTTAACAGTGGCATAAGTAGTTTAATCTTCTACTTTGCAATTATTGAAGACTATTGACGTGAAGTTTAATTCTCATTATGATCATTATTATTTGTAAACGATAATGTTGAAATTAAAAGGAAGGTTGGTGTTGATAGAGAACGGAATTATTTCAGCTATCCCACTACCACGGTTTGAAAGAGGACACTCTGGACTACCATTTGCATATAGTATGTATGACGTACTATTTCCCGTATCTTCCAAAATGGCCACTGAGCTTCCAGAGATAGTTTCAAAGGCAATTTTCACAATTTTCATATCACTTTGTACGGGTCTATATTGCTGATATTTATTAAGAGCCCTTGGAACCTTCCTTTGAGTATGATATGATACTCATAGGCCTAGTATTTGAACGAACTTTTTCAGATGGATACTGTTAAACAGCTAACAGTGCTCTGTTAAGTACCAATTATGCTCTGTTAACGCCAAATGTTGCGCTGCTAAAATTTATAAATTGCGTCTTGGATTTTCAAATTCGAATTTATCTTCACACACATGTCAAGTGATTGATTCTAGTTACTAGTGCCATCAATTAATGAGTTTGAAGCAAGCAAGACAATTAAAAAGAAAAGTCGCCTTTGTCTAGTAGGTAGTGTGTTGGCTTGTAATATGCGAACTCGTTCAAACCTCAGCTTTGACTTGTCGAACAAAAACTCTCAAAGTAAATAAAATTACCATGAAAAATTTCGAAAAAAAATTTGTCATTCGTAGTTGACTTTAAACTGTAGGTACCACCGCTCATGTATAAAATTAACACACACATCATAAGCCTTATGGGAAACTAGATCACAATCCTGAGGAAAGAGTTGTAATGACAAATTACGTACGTATAAGTACGTTGTACTGTACCACACCCGTACCAAACAGCACATATTTTTTTTGCACACAGACTCTGGAAAAGTTTGATTGGGAAGTTTTGACGAAACTACCATAGAACACTGTGGTATTGTTTTTATTCTGTAAATATAAGTTCATTAGGGGCCGGGAAAATGCAATTGGATCAGCTTTTCGCCTGGAAAACCTAAGAACGTGATACTGATGGAATTTAAAAATTATTATCGATTAAAACGTGTCGAATTTGATTCAAAAAATTTTTCAAACACCCAATATTTGTGTGAGTTGCTAAACTCAATTTTTGTTTTTTTTTTTTTTTGGTTACCATAATCAATTAAAGAGTTAACAGCGAAATTCATTAGAAGTCGTATGTGAGAAGAAGTAAGCTGGAAACTGGTATCTTAAAAAAAAAACACAGACGTTGTAATGAAATCTATGCAGAGTTGTCTATTTCGTCTATTTAAATGCTTTAAGGAAATATCATAATAAATATCATAATAAAAAATTAAATTATTTAAAAATTATTTTTCCTATGAAAAATGTTCGAAAACTTTTTAATTTCTTTTCGAGATGAAATTGTAAAAAATTTTTTAAGAAAAATTTTTAAAAATTTTCATTTAAATGTGAATATAAAATATGAAAAATTAAATACAAACATGAAAATAAAAATCAACATAAATATTCATATTAATGCGTACATTAATGTACAAATTAATATAAAAATAATTATTAAATTTAAATGAAAACATAAATATTTATGTCAATATTAAAATGAATTTAATTGATAAATTAATTATAAATTATTAATTAATTACGTATAAAATTAAATAGAAAACGTAAAACAAAAAAAACAAAAACAAAAACAAATGTAAAATAAATATTGAAATAAATCGAAATATTTATAAATAAAAAATGGTGACCTTAATATCGTCGAACAGTTGTTTTTCTCTTCAAAAAAAAAACTTGCCAATAAACTAATGGGCATCACCGTTCCCATTCGTTGAAGTCGCCGGTAGTCTAGTAGTAGTGTGTTGGCTTATTAGACGAAAGGCCAGGGTTCGAATCCCCGGTCAGACATCAAAAACGAAATATGAAAAAAAATATTTCTTCGGCGACTTACTCTCAGCAGATTTCCTGGCAAAAACTCTGAGAGTAAATAAAATTGCCATGAAAAGTTTCTCAAAATAATCTGTCGTTCGGAGTCAACTTTTGAACTGCTAGGTCCCGCCACTCATGTGATCAAAATTGCACACCACAAACATAAGTGGTGTGAAGAAGCTAGGTCGAATCCTGACTGAAGGGTTGTTATCGGACAATTATGATGTATGTATGTACTGAAAATGAAGAATGTATTTCTTAGAAAAACGTTGCAGGCTTTGTCTTAAGTCTCACGATCACGAAAGAACGAGCATTCTTATATCCAGATATCTAATTGCTGCAGTTTCTTTCAACTAAAGGCATGTCTGGTCCATCTTCATCTGAAACGTTTTTGCAGGCTCATCATATAAATTCTCTTCATTTGTAATATATTTTAGCTTTC
>QOCX01000324.1:8957-22070 GCA_005959815.1 Sarcophaga bullata | reverse complement strand
CGTACAATGCGTTCAAAACAATTTACTTTGTCCGCCCATGTTGTCCTGTTTTATCCCTATATTGATTTGTTTACCGGATTACATTAGCTTTCGAAAATGTGGGATTACTTGTTTATTTTAGTTAATATTACTCAATATTTTTCAACAGTCATTAACTAGAGAACTTATTTTATCAAAATATGCTTTTTTATTTTATTTTACCAATTAATTTAAATAATTTTCGCTTTTTTTCTTTCCCACCCTTAAATTAATTGTTTAACAGAGCTCTGTTAGTAAGATAACAGAGCTATGTTAACAGACTTCGGGGGATTGCTGTCTGGGGAGTTAGATTTTAAAATCTATCTTCACACACATCTAAGTGGCCACATATTATATCCTGTATTTGAAAATAATTATTATTTTACACAAATAGAAAGCGCTACCCACCTCAATTCAATCAATTCTCTGTTAATATTTTGTCTATACCCTAGGGTCAGTTATGAGAATGTTTTGTTAGTGTAGTGTCTAGTATAATAGTTTATTAGTTAGTAGGAGTTAATGAAACGGTTTCCATTAGAGAAACTTTTCAATACAAAAACAGATAGCATGGTAGAGTGGTTAAGTCATTTGCCTAATATTCTTAAGCTACTCAAGTTTCAGTGCGAGAGAAGCAAGAGAATTTTCAGAAAGTCCCCCCTAATTTCTGATCTCCTAAAGGGAGTAAATAGAAAAACGGGCTTGTTAGTTATTACATACATACATACATAACTGGTCATTACATCGCTTCACTCAGAATTACGATCTTATCTTCTCACACCACTTATGGTGGAGAGAATGAGAGAAAGTCGCCGAAGAAAAACAAATTTCTTGTCAAATTTCATTTTGTTTGTTGGAGTTGTCTGATAAGCCATCATACTACTTACTAGAATACGAAGACTTCAAACTGTCATAAGAAATGCAAGTAAATGCGACATCGAACAGGCCAATCCCAGTCTAGGCTATACAACTTCGAAATGCAGACCAATTTCTTTAATTGAGTGCTTATGGGATCATAATATCGACTGGAAACCTAAAAACATCTGGGATTACAGATAACCAGGCCATAGACGTAATGAAATATTAATCAGAGAATGGTGGTAGATTGGCAACGTCTTCTGTAGATGTCCACCGCAATGTCCTTTGCAGGAAGTAAGAAAATCTTACTGAAAATCACAAGAAGATGGGAAACTAACACTAACGGTTAGTCGATAAATCCCAAATATTCAAGATTGTATTCATAAAACTTATGAAAAGATTAACTATTAAGTCACCCTTTTCTGTACGTAACGTAGAGTGCACATAAGCTGTTTCTATTGCCTTGGGTATAAGATCCCATCAAGATGCCTTCAATGCATCAATATAAACAATATCGAACGTATTGCATTCAAATGAACATCAAATTGAAGCGAAACCATATTCTGACGGTGAATAATTGCGATTGAAGTGATGCTCCTTTCGAAAAAGAATGAAGAGGAGGCTATTATTAAAGTACTCAAGGAAGCGTTATGGTGACAAATTTCATGTTAGAAAATGTAACCAATGGATGAGCATACATATAATGGCTGGCTACACCTCGTATCAGTAGCATATAAAAGTTTCACGGAAATCTGATGCTAGTGATGTAGGAGGTTTAATCTATAAAAATCCGACGTACACAGTGGTGGTTTCTATGAAAGGTTACCAATTATTTTATTTCCTTTTGACTGTTTTAAGGAACATAGTGAATGCATGGGACCTTCTGTAATAGAATAAAAAAACGTGAAAACGGACAAGGCAAAACCATCTGTTCACACTTGGCGAATACTGTTATATGGTGTCACATCATTAGAAACAATTCTTACTAGTCCTTCATGTCTTCATGTAACCTGAAACTGCGTGATCGACGTATGTCTCCTCCACAATATGTTCAGACATACTACATTATAAATATTCGCGATCAGGCAGAGAACTATAACAACAGAGGCAAGTAAAATATTGATTTGGAAGCTTACTTAACGTCTGTGTTACGCATTTTAAAAATTATTTTTGACAGATGTAGCCCGAGGCATACTTATTTCACTAAAGGCTACAGTAATGTTGTCTTCCAGGGCTGGAATTATGATGATTGGCTTGATTCGGTAAATGCAAGACTTCATGCGTTCGTACAAAACATCTGATTGGAGTCAAATTGCCTGATCTTGGTGGCCAATTTACGGCTCTAAAATCTGGATTAATTGCTTATCACACTCTTTTGTCAAAAGGCGACACTGGCTTCTTGAAAACACAAATCACTTTAAGGTTAATGCTTCAATTTTGGGACCAAAGAAGTCATCATCGCACAGAATTTTGCGCATGATTTTGTTCTAAATATACGCTCAAAATATTGCTGTCACCAAACAGCGCATTTTGAACTTCCTCCGGCATACCAATTGACCCTCGTAGGCAACAATAATTTTCAAAAAAAAAAAAAAAAAAAAAAAAAAAAAAAAAAAAAAAAAAAAAAAAAAAAAAANCGAATTATGTTAATAAAATTCAATAATTTGCAAGCGTTGTTGAGTTATTAGCCTATTTACAGTGCCATGGCAAAGCTTTTTTTTGCTATGCTTACCATATGACACGAATATTTATTTATGAATTTGAAAAAAAAATATCAAAAAGATCACACACGTCACAAAAAGATCAGATAGCGCCGCCTCAATGAGCAAAGTTTGTTGCTCAATATAATAATTCACACAACACGATGTTGTTGGTAGACAGTGGACTGATTAGAGTGCTATTATCCTAAGAGAAGCTGTATAAGGAACAGTATTGGCATACATAAGGGGATGCTCCCGTTATCAGCAATCATATAGCGTTTGAAGGACGCAAGCATCCAGGTTTTGGGCAACTTGATTTTATTTTACTTTGATAATATGTTTCGGGAAGCCTCCGTACCTCTACTATATGGTGGGCAGGCTGAGCCTTTTCAAGACATACGACTCATTCGTTAAAGAAAACTCTCATTTCCCTCTACCAATTGTCAACACTATTCATGCACTAAGCACCTGAAGCAAATAACAGAATATTTGCGGTTAAAAACTTTACTTTCTTTTCAATTTTCAAAATCAATTGACAACCAAATGACAACCAAATTTTATCGTTATCATATTATCTATCATCTCTAATTAAGTCCAGTTTTATTATGTCGTTTGTTGTTTAATGAATAGAACAGAAAAAAAAAACTGAAATTTATTGATCATAATCTATAGAGATTATGCCATAATTATAACCACTTCTGTGTTTATTTAATATGTTGTTTTGGCATTTTGCATTTGTATTCGCATCATAAAAAGATTTCTTTAATTGACATTTTATTTATGAAGTTCTATATCTTGTCTCCTCCAATTTATTTATTGTTGTTTGTACGACGTTTGTTTAATAATATTTATGAAGACTTTTAAAAAATATTAAAAAAAAAAAAGAACAAGAAAAACAAAAAGGCATCATAAAATTATAACAAATTTTATGTGAAAACATTCTTAAATTAGGGAAGTGAATTCAAATTTTCCGGTCTCACTAGTTTTCAAATCAATTCTCATTGTAATTCTAATTCTAAACGTACAGGGTTTTTCTTGTCTCAAATTTGTTTTTTCAATCGTGTTTTGTTTTTATTAAATAGAGAATGAAAGAGATAAACTTAAGAACTTAAGTACTAAATCCAGCTCAGTAATTAATATCCTGATCCAACCTGGTCTGGTCACTGTTTTTGCAAACCCTGTATTTTGGATCCTTGTGATCATCCGAATGAGGACGACATTAGGAAATCGAGTATATAAGGTAAGATGTGTGTGAAGATAAAATCGAATTTGAAAATCTAAGACGCAATCCATAAATTTTAGCAGCGCCACATTTGGCATTAACAGAGCAAAATTTACTCTTAACAGAACAAAATTTGCTCGTAACAGAGCACTGTTAACTGTTTAACAGTGGCAATAAGTAGTTTAATCTTCTACTTTGCAATTATTAAAGACTATTGACGTGAAGTTTAATTCTCATTATGATCATTATTATTTTTAAACAATAATGTTAAACTGAAAAAGATAGTTGGTGGGGATAGAGGACGGAATTATTTCAGCTATCCCACTACTACGGTTCGAAAGAGGACACTCTGGACTACCATTTGCATATAGTCTGTATGGCGTACTGTTTCCCATATCTTCAAAATGGCCACTGATCTTCTAGAGAATTTTCATATATTTTCGGTCGAAAATCGATTTTTTAAGATTGAATATCTCAACTCTTAAAATTATTTTAGCTATCCCACTATTACGGTTCGAAAGAGGATACTCTGGACTACCATTTGCATATAGTCTGTATGGTGTACTATTTCCCATAACTTCAAAAACGGCCACTGATTTTCTAGACATAATTTCAAAGGCAATTTTCACAATTTTCATATCACTTTATAGGGGCTATATTACTGATTACATTAAGAGGAAATAAATGGAAACTTCCTTTGAGTATGATATGATACTCATAGGCCTAGTATTTATCGTAAACTTAGCTTCTAAAGAAGAGGCCTCTTTCAGATGGATACTGTTAAACAGCTAACAGTGTTCTGTTAAGGGCGAATTTTCTTCTGTTAAGAGAAAATTTTGCTCTGTTCGCGCTAAATGTGGCGCTGCTAAAATATATGGATTGCGTCTTGGATTTTCAAATTCGAATTTATCTTTACATACATTAATTTAAGTAGCTTGTCATGGTTAGGAAAAATATTGGCTCCTATAAATATAGTGACTAGGCTATTAGGCCTGAAAAGATTCCGCAAGTGACTACCAGGACAATTCCACCTAATAGGGCGAAGAACTATACCTTAAGTCGCAAAAAAGCTAACTTGTGATGGGTTATTCTGGTACAACCTGGTTATTCTGGTCATTTGGAAGTGATGTCACATCAGTAATAACTGAATCTCTGGAATGATGTGCAGACACCAATTCTAAAAAGATACCAGGCTGGGATTCGAATTAATTGATCTTGAATATCCTATGTGAATATTATGCTGGACAATCTGTTGCATGGCGAACGCGACATTAATTATGCTACATCGAGTTTGTGGAAAACAAAATTTTTCATGAATAATACTGTGGTACTAGTTCACACAATGGACATGAACATTAGCTTAGGGAAAAAGTAAATGCTACTGCCTTAAATACAGTGTGTTTCATAAGTGAATGTAAACTTTTTGTTTGCCATTTGCGCAGTCTAACCAAGAAAAAATGGTTGTTTAGTTCCGTATTGGCAAAGTACGTTTATGACTTACTGACAATCAACGGAGATTATTTATTGCCACTATGCAACTGTAAAAGAAACAGAAAAAACGATCTATATAATCCGTTATTAATGGCTGTCTAAGGCAATACTGGTTATGATTCCCTTGTCTTAAAACATAGCAAGACAGGAGGCAATTTCTGAATATAAATGGATCAACAATACACTAAGAAAACTGTTTGTCGGTTCGGATCATTCGAATCGGTTATGGTGTGAAGCCCGAAAAACAGCCAGAGTCAAGGAACAGCAAGAGATAAGAGATGTGGATTCCAAAAAGTGGAAGCATAAGAAACAGATTACTTTCGTCAGATGGAATATATTCATTGCCGCCATACGTGAACTTATACTAGAGTATTTACCAGTTATTGTTCAACAATCCCTTCTAATACTGTCACCTATGCTAATACTGAATACGAAGCCCCAGAGACAGACTCTGAGACTCAGAAGTGGTAATTTTGACACGAAAGACCTAGACCGATTAGGATCGGAAGACAATGCATTGAAGATATTCATACATAAATAATTGGCCATTACAACCCTTCGGTCAGGATCACTGCCTAGCTTCTCACACCACTTATGTTGTGTGTGTTAATTTTATACATGAGTGGCGGGACCTACAGTTTAAAGTCGGCTCCGAACGACAGATTTTTTTGAGAAATTTTCATGGCAAATTGAAGATATTACCATATGAAAAGTATTGCCCAGCTCAAGAAAAACTTATGGAATGATTGGGAGAACAACAATTTTAAAACAATAGCAAACAGTATACAGGATTTATCCAAAAGTCAGAAAACTTGGATCCCATGTAAGTGTTAATTATGACATCTCCCCGTGGGTAGAAGAAATCTGTCGTGGTGAAGCCCTGTTCCATCCATCCAAATTAATGCAAAAACCGAATATCCACTCTCTGCTCTTGCTAGGAGCAGAAACATTCGAAGTCGCCGTAGTCTAGTAGGTAGTTTGTAGGCTTCTTAGAGGAGAGGCCTCGATTAAAACCCCAAATGAAATAAAAAAAAGTACTTCTTCGGCGAATTTCTTTCAAAAGATTTCTGCCATAAACTCTGAGAGTAAATAAAATTGCGAAGGTTTTCAAAAATCTATTGTTCGGAATCGATTTTAAATTGTAGACCCCACCAATCATGTATAAAAATTAACGCACGAAAACTTCAATGGTGTGAGAAGCTAGGTCGTAATCTTGACTGAAGGGTTGTAATGACAATTTATGTATGTATGTATGTATAAAGGATTGATAGAGAGCACAAACGCTTAGAGTAGTATAAACAGTATTGCTTTTGCAGAAACCGATATCAAGGCATGTTGATTAAACTTGGGTACTCGTTACAAGATCAGTTAGAAACTGTTGAGAAGTTTTACCTCAACTTTGCTTGATTTCCATAGCAGCAAGACACTCTCACTGAATTACTTTTCACTTTAGCATAAAATGAATATAGGATATCAGGATTGCAGTCTACCTTATCGCTCTTGCCATGTTGAGTGTATTTTTCTATGCATGAGTGAGGAGATTTATAAGTTAAGCATCGATTCCAGATTTGAGTATTTTTTTTCATGACAATCAGATACTCTTAAAGCTTTCGCTGGAAGTCTGTTGAAAGAAGATTGTCGTTAGAAGTAATTTTTCTTTTAAATTTCTTTTTTCTAGACGTTTGATTTGAACTCAGAACTCTCTCGTATAATAAATTAAAAGTAATAGGCAGTTTACGGCGGATTTCAATTTGGAATGTGGTACTGGCTGCAAGAAAAAAAAAACCGAAAAATTCTGTTGGTTTCCATATATTACCGGAAAGAACAAGAAAGATCGGCGCTAACGGTAATCAATGCTTTGAATGAATAACAACAAATTCACAATAAACACATGAAATTATTAGAAAATCTTGCATTTTTAAGTAAAGCAAGAAAGGAAATTCGAAGATTTTCCCTTTAAATTTGCTTTCGAAATATATAAACTCGAACATAGAATACTCTGTAGAAATTTTTGACACTTTTGTTAAATTTTTTTTATGTTTTTTTAGCACACATCTAAACAAACATTTTTTTTTTTAATGATTTTGTTTAACGACATACTTTATGGTTTTATGGGCTGTTTTTTTTTTGAATGATTGTGGTTCTTTTTAGCACTTTTAATTTAAAATCCTCTCTTATGACAGGTTCTGTTTGCAATTTGATTTCCTGAAAAATTATTTTCAATTCATTTTTTATCTTTTTTTTTCTTTCCCTTTTTCTTTTTTGTTTTTGTTTTTGTTTTTGTTTTTGTTTCTGTTTTTTTTTTTCACTCACTTTTCTAAAACGTTTATTTGTTGTTTCGTTGTCTCAATATAATCCTTTAGATCTGTTAACAATATTTGTTCAGTCTTTAATAGACCTTCCAGGCCAGCTATCGATGAATAGAATTCATTTTCAAAATTATCACATCGGACCGCATCGGGGCCATTAGCAATGATGAGTATCAGCGTGATTAACGATAGTATTAATGGACGCGATAATAGCGGCCATTTAAAATACAATAAAAAACGATATTTAACTGTAATTCCGCCGCGCTTCATTATTGTACTGTGTGTTTGGTATGCGTTTGATTGATGTCAATCCGTTAGTGGTGCTTCTAAGCTGTTGTAGCGTTGCTAAAAACCACGCTAATGGTGACGATGTTGTATTGATATGATGATGCCGCTTAATTTTCAATCTTCGTTTTTATGAATTTCTTTTATTAATTTGCATTAATTAAATTATTTTATTTGATTTGTTTTGTTTTTGTTTTTGTTTTTGTTTTTGTTTTTTCTATTTTTATTTCATTTTTATTATAATTTTTCTCTGTTGTTGTTGTTGTTGTTTTTTTCTATTTTTTCTCCTATTTTTTAGACATTTAGACTAGACACCTAGTATGGCTGGATGTGTTTAGCAATACTTTTGTAAGCGTTTAGTTTTACTGAGACTTAAGCTGTATTTTGGATTTAAGTCTTCTTGTTCGCTGTTCAAAGTTAGTTTATAAACTAAACTTAAAATATTTGCGCTAAAAATGTTTTGTTTTCTGAAATTCTTATTGTTGTCTCTTTTATTGTTGTTGTTTTTGTTGTATTTTGTGCTGTATTAGCCATTTCTGTGAATATAATTTTCATCAATAAAATATCGCATTTGTTTTTGTTGTTGTTGTTGTTGTTGTTGTTGTTGAACAAGCAAGCAAATAATACACTTGATACATCAACAACGACAGCGGTTTTTAAACACGATGATGTTTTGGGGAACAAATTAACCCAAAAAGGCACCATAATGGTGCCATAAGTGTGTTATTAAAGAGATTAGTTTATAGGATAGGATGAGAACGAAAGATATTAGCCGTTCGGATGTAAAAAAACTAAAGACTCAAGAAATAGCAGTCCTAGCTACGAGAACAATACGTACGATGAGTTGGTCATTACAAACCTTCAGTCAGTATTACAACCTAGTTTCTTACACCACTTATGTTAAATTCATATCGTATTCTCAGATATATAAATCGATGGTTGCTAGCCAGGAATTAGAAAAACAGTGGCGAGAACAAAACAATTAAAGATCAAATTCGCTTACCTCTCGTCTGTTTGCCGAGCTGATCAGTTTGCGCGTGGCTGGATCGGACTGTCAGTTTTCATGCTTGATTAAATCAAAACAAATAGTTTTTGTAGGTATGTAAGCATACCTAAGCATATTATACTTTCAACCGTTTTTACCATGGTTTCCAGACGAAATACCTAAAGAAATTGTTGAGCTTAGCTCAAAGCTCATTTACATACATGCTTAACTGGTCATTACAACCCTTCAGTCAGTATTACAACCTAGTTTCTTACGCCACTTATGTTGTGTGTGTTTAATTTGTATACATGAGTGGTGGAACCTACTGTTTAAAGTCGACTACGAACGACAGATTTTGAGAAATCTTTCATGGCAGATTTATTTGCTCTCAGAGTTTTTGACAGAAATCTGGTGAGAGGAAGTCGCGCAAGAAACAGTTTCATATTTCCGTTTTGATGTCTGACCTGGGGTTTTAACCTAGGTCTTACCCTTAATAAGCCAACACACTACCTACTAGACTATGGCGGACTTCATAACGATCAATAGCGACTCGTTTTATTTCAGAGAGATTACTGAGTAAGTATATTGAAGTCACCGTAGTCTAGTAGGTAATGTATTGGCTTATAAGACGTGAGGCCACAGTTCAAACCTAAGGTCAGACATTCCCAACTAAACGAAAAAAAAAAATATTACTTCGGCAACTCGGCTACTCTCAGCAGATTTCTGCCAAAAACTCTGCATGTAAAATAAAATTGCCATGAAAAGTTGCTCACAAATCTGCACGACTTTTAACGGTAGGTCCTGCCATTCATGTATAAAAATTCCCTCACACAATATAAACGGTGTGAGAACTAGGTCGTAACCTTAACAAGGGTTAGCAATTATGTATGTTTGTATGTATATTTGGTTACAACATGAGGACTTCGAATAGAAACCTAAGCTTTCACTTACTGAAACAAGGACATATAAACCCTCTTAGTTATCTTTTGGCAAAAAGAAATGGGAGTAACTGCTATCCTATGAAGAAAAGCAATTGCAAAATCAAACTCTAATTTACTTTGTCGTAATAGTCCAGATTTCTTTTGTGTTTCTACTGCCTATATACGCCCAGTATTTCCATTGTCTTAGGAAGTGGAATCTTATTTTTCAAAGGGGAATTTTATCTGTAACAACTCTACTGTACTAGCTTTGTGTATCTCCTGTGCAATGACGTAATTGACTTTGAAAAAGCAACTAAATCTAGAAATTTGAAAAGCTGAAACTGTTCTTTCTTTAATTGCAGAGATGTTCAATGATTGTATGCTACCAAGGATTCTGAAGTTATGGAATAGGATTCCTTTAGCTGACAGCTTGTGGGGTATCATTAACATGAAATCGTTCATTTGTTGGTTATATAGACGCGAATACCAAGTTTGGCAGTAAAAGATCTGCTTGAATTAAATGATCCCCTGTTACTTCTATCAAACATAGCAGTCTGGTTGGCTTGGTTTGCAATGACTGAATGAGAATCTTTTCAATTTAACATACATAATCGGAAGTGACTCACTTTCTATCACCGCAGGCAAGCTAAATTCCATTACAGAAGATACTCGATTTTGTTGACGATTGCAGTTTATAAATTTGGTTCCACTCTCTGTGAAACTTGAACATCGAGTTTCTGTTTGTTTTCAGTTTTATTCAACTGGTGCTTAACTATTTATCGTACAATAGTTTGGTTCTGAACATTCGAAACAATTCGGTTTCTATGATATACGTATAGATTATGCGGCATATTTGGCAACGAAATTACCAATGCCGGATAATGGAGACCATTGTTTCATGCTCTATAGGACTACAACCGACTGTGGCAAATTTCTAGGAAATCTGTACTCGGAGGAGACCATTTTTTCATGCTTTTTAGGCCTACAACCGACTGTGGCCAATTTCTAGGAAGTCTGTACTCGGTTGTTTTATGTTCGTTTTATAAGTTGTCCACACGTAATATCTTAACGAAGTTAGTCTCTTCATTTCTCTGATAACTATGCACAGTGTCTTTTACATTTTAATTAAGCTGGTTTTATTGAACCAAATGTACAATAACCCTGCTTACCAATATCCTGATTGTATGCACCTCTGCCTGAACATTATGGTTGTTAGGCTATAAAACCTTAACCACACGCTTAAAGCCATTCTTGTACAATAGTCTTCAAGGGGCAGATATGTCAGGATGCTGTTTGACCATTATTATCACGGCGGTGCCAAAAAAGTTATGATATTGGTCGTAATAGATAATGTTCTAGTTGCCGTAGTCTAGTAGCTGGTGTGTTGACTTATTAGAAGTGAACTCCGTATTACGAACCCTAGTTATAATCATAGTCATATGATGATTATGATAGTTCTTTTGGCGATTTATACCAGCAGTCTTCTGGCAAAAATTTTAAGTATAATTAAACATACCTACATAATTGGCCATTACAAGACTTCAGTCAGAATTACGGCCTAGTTCTTACACCACTTATGTTGTGTGTGTTAATTTAATACATGAGTGACGGGGACCTACAAGTTTAAAGTCGACTCCGAATGCCAGATTTTTTTTGAGAATGTTTTCATGGCAATTTTATTTACTCTCAGGGTTTTTGCCGGGAAATCTGCTGGGAGAAAGTCGCCGAAGAAATATTTTTTTTTCATATTTCGTTTTTGATGTCTGACCGGGGCTTTGAACCCTGGGCTTTCGTCTAATAAGCCAATACACTACCTACTAGACTACGGCAACTACTCGAACAAAATAACATATGAACATATGCCTCTCAGCAGATTTCTGACAAAAACTGTGAGCCAATAAAACTGCCTTGAAAAATTGTGGGTCTCTCCAATAGTGAATAAAATTAATACAAAATACAGTTGGTGTGAGAAGCTAGACCGTAATCCTGACCACATTTCTGTAATGAACATTAAGTAAGTAAGTAAGTAACGTAGTTTCTTATGTTAACCTAAGCGGTTTAGTTGGATATTTTTTTTCTTGTACCCGTTTAAGGGTTAATATTTTGATTTTATGACTTGTCCATAAATTGCTAAATAAACATTAAATAATAAAAGGAACGTGTTTTTTGTGAATGCATTTTACTTGTTTTTTCAATATATGTACGTATGTACGTGTGTATGGAATATCTTATGAATATTCTTTTTGTTATTATTGCTATTGTTGTTGTTGCTTTCTTATAAATAATTTCATTTAACTGTGTTTTCTTTCTGTCAGATTTCAATTTTTATTTTTTTGACAGTTATTAACAATAGAGCACACACACAAACACATACACACACACACGCATACACATCATAAAAAACTCTTCTTAATTATTAATGAACGATAATCCAAAAAGATAAAAAAGAAGACAAAAAGACAAATGCGTCTCATATCTCATGGCAATACATTTGTACACAGACCTGCATCTCTAGTGAGGAGTTTTAATTTGGGTTAAACAGACAATGGTCTTTCTTCCTTTTTTTTTTTTGATAAATTACTCTGGATAAGGTGTTAAAATGATTAATTTTTCGATTTATCTGACAAAAGAAAAAAAAAAGTTTTTCTTTAACAATCGGCACTTTATTGTTGGCAAATGCAAGCGTTTTTGACAGGTAAAAAATGTTTTTTAACTCAATGGCTGTGTGTGAAAGAAAGGTCTGCGGTTTGACCCAATTACTCTATACGTGTACAATGCGTTGCATTCGGAGTTCAAAGAACAGAACGTCATTTGGTAAAATGAGTTTAAGGGAAAAACTTTAAGATTGACATTGAAGTGCGTATTATGCAAATACCCGATAAGCTTCGTTGTTCCTGTTATACGGGGTCTATTGGTTATGAGTTTTTTTTTCAAATGTTTGACAATATTTTTTTAATAAGGGAACTAAAGGGTCCATAATTCCTGAATGATGAATGATATCGGACAAATGCCCCCCTGTGCTTTCTTATACATGGCGATTCTTTGCGAAGGAGCAAAGGACTTCCATGCACAAATGGCAGTCACGATGGGAGAACAGTTTAAAGGGAAGATGGACATTTCGCCTTGTCCCTGATATAACCCCGTGGGTGGAGAACAATCATTGCGAGCTGAACTGTTACGTGACCCAGTTTCTAACTGGTCATGGAGGCTTCAGGAAGTACATGCACAGATTTGCTCATGATACTTCCCCTATTTGTTCAAACTGTGTAGATGAGGAGGAAGATGCATAGCATATTCTAACATGCTGCCTCAGATTTAGATGGCCCAG
>QOCX01000323.1:158639-225516 GCA_005959815.1 Sarcophaga bullata | reverse complement strand
TTTTGTTGGAGATGTCTGACTTGGAGTTTGAATTGTGGCCTCAGGTCTAATAAGCCAACACAGTATATATTAGACTACGGCGACTTCATACCTTCATATGCAGCCATTATTCGTTAACAGTTATGAATGAATTTTTTATGACGATAGAGAAGTCCGCTCTGTTATCGGACGCTTTAATTTTAACAGTTTGTGTATAATAAAAATTGATTTTCTACCAATCTATCCTAGCCTTACGTCATGTCGCCTTTAAGGTTACCATTAAATGACTCACTACGCTTTAGAACAGCAAACAGCCTACGCTTTAGAAATTCTTATATTTGATTGCAATTCAGCATTAACTTTTAAATGAAACGTCAAACATGAGGTCATACCCATACATCAAAAAAAAATGTTTTTTTTTTGTGCCACATTAATTTGCTGAAAGGCTTGTTACAGCAAGAGATTGATTTGAATCCATGAATTTATTATAAAAAAAACAATTCCATTTGAACTGGAGTAATGTTAAACGCTCTATAAAATGCTTGTCTCTGTATTTCTTCATCACTTTCTCTTTTATTTATTTCGAGAATACGAATTGTATTTAAGACAAGAAAAAAAAAACAAAAGTAATCACATTTATTGTTGCTGTTGCTGTTGCTATTGCTATTGATGTTGTTTTCATTTTAAAACATTTTAATGTTTTCAAATTGTTTAAAAAGAAAAAATGCAAAATATTCTTCTTCTTGTCTTTTATTTTTCTGTATTAAATTCCATATTCTTTTCTTCGTTTCCTTTCTCTGTTAAAGAATTCTTGCAAAACAATTTTAAACAGCCATCGTTATAATCGCAAACGAAATTATTTATTAGAATCGTCATCGTTATCGTCATCTCATCTTTACATCATACTTGTCGTCGACCTTGTAGAGAAGAAAAAACGCGTTAAAGAAGAAAAAAATTTTTTTTTTCAAATCACAAAAAAAAAAAAATATTTTCTCTCGCTGAAACAATTCCTATAGAAATAAAGAAAATAAAAATAAGAACAACACAACAACAACAAAAATATTAAATATTTCAACTTTGAAGTCGTTGAAGGCACAAACAAAAAAAAAAAAGCAAAACTGTCTGCAAATTTATTTTCTCTGTAATTTCCCAAAAAATTTATTTTAAAAAAATTAGAAAAAAAAAGAAGGAAAAATAATTGAATGAAAAACAATGTTTTATTATGTTCTTTTCATTGTTGTTAAACGATTGCTTCATATTTTCATACAAAATTTTGATGCCTTTTGTCTACAAAACAAAATTTTATTGTATTTACACTCAAAAGGATAAGGATACGATTTCATGTCGTATATGAAAAGCAGATTTCAAAATGATTCACTGGCGAATTTAAAATGTCTCTACAATGAACATACACACAGGATACAATGCTCATATTATAACCAAAAAAAAAAGCATAAAAATGTTAATCCAATAAAAATGTTGCAACTGCAGGATATGATAGAAAAAGAAAGGTTCACCTCATCATTTTAATTGCCTTAAAAAATTTCTCAAGTCTGATGTTCAGAGTCGACGTTAAACTGTATGTCCCGCCCCTCATACATAAAATTTACACACTCACCATGGGTCTTTGTTTTGATGCAACATCTGGTCTGGCAATGTAAAAGTCTGTTAATCGATCTTAAGTCAGTTCATCAGACGGTGTTATCACCATCGAAGTTGTTAATGAATTGGCAAAATTAGATTTTTCTTTTCGTCTTTTGTTTTTATTATTATTAACCAGTGAAAATACCTTCCTCATCTTTTTTTCGAGGATTGTTTTTTAGTAATAATTCTTAGCTTTTTTTTCTATTATAATCATATACACTGTCAGACAAACAATCACAAATACCCAGAGGCTCTGGTATAAATCGAAACCACGGCCTCTGCACTTGAAGTTTAGCACACTACCAACTACGACATCGGTTTACTCAATTTAGCTTTGGAAGCTAGAATAGAACCATCAATAGGTTTCCTTTTTGGGAATTATTAAGCAAAAGTTCGATTCCTTCGTAAACAGTTCATGGGGATGTAGAATATACTGTATAGCTGCAACAGTCTCATGGCGCCACAGCTTAAACTATAGGAACGGAACTTTAACGTCATCAAAAGAGAAAAAGGAAAGAGAGAGAAGAGAGAGAGAGAGACAGCTGTTATAGCAATATTAATAAGACGTGACTTCTTTTAAATATTAGAAAAAGTAAAGCCAACAGTGGATCATTTTTATATCTGCAGGGGTACATAGGAAAAGATTGCTAGGTATTCGACATGTTGAACCCATTGCAACCTTTTAATCAGAATTACTACTTAGCTTCTCACACCACTTATGCCGTGTGTGTTAATTTAATACATGACAACACCTACAGTTTAAAATCGATTTTGAACAACAGATTTTTTGAGAAACTTTTTCATTGCAATTTTTTATTTACACGCAAAGTATTTACCAGAAATTCGCTGAGAGTAAGAAATATTATTTCATATTTCCCTTCGCTCGAGATGTCGAACCTGGAGCTTCATGTCTAATAAGCCAATACACTACATACTAGACTATGGTGACTTACTTAGGTTCAAAATGGTTCGTACAATATTTTATTTGTGGGCAATTGAAATGACTTGTGAATCAAATTAAGTTCATAAACGAAATTGACTGGCTAGAACGATATCTTTAAAAGGATATTTTTCTTTCTTTTTTTATCTAGGTTTTGTTGTTTTGAACATCCTCTTTTTTCTTCTGTTTCTTCCTCTTTATTTTTTCATTGTTTTCTTTAATGAAAGGTTACAATAGCGCAATGGGTCTCTATGTCAGTGATGCATATCGCTTCCAGTCCAACATGGGGGATATGGAAAGTGAGGTTGTAATCCAGACTAGAGAATTCTAATAACCTATAAAGTTAGCAAGAAATTCGTATTTATTTTTATTTACTTTCGCAGTTGAGTCTATCGCTTTAAAGGAATCGAAAACAAAAAAATATTTTTTGGTTTGACCACAAGTAAATTTCATCTTTACTTTGATATTTTTAATTCAATTCTAAACTAAATTATGGCTTCCTTCAACAACTTCATCGGTTTGTGGTATCCATGGCTTGTGACCTGTAATGCCACCTCATGGTACGAGGCATGAACAAATCTTTGTACAAAGAAATTTATGTGTCTTCCATAAGATTTGAATCATCAAACAAAGAAATTTATGTGTCTTCAATAACATTTAAAACGTCAAACAAAAAAAAAACATTTAATTTGATTACAGCGAAAAAAAAGTTGACAAATTTTTTTTGGGGGAAGAGCCAAACAAACAATTCAAAATGTATCAGCACTAGTTGCCACACAAACAAACCTTTAACGCCCACCATTATCTGTTGCAAATGATGAGCAATAAATAGTTTCTACCCCAAAATAAATTTTAATGATTATAAAATATCAGGTTCTTGTTAAGGCTGCTTCGATTACAAGTAGGCAGACAGAAACAGCAGACAGAAATAGCAGACGATATCATTTCGAAAACTACGATAACTTTTTAGAAACAAAATATTTAAGAGTCGAATTTTAATATTTATTATGACATTTATTATCACACTTAATTAATAATAGATTTAAACCATTTAGTATATGTATGTATGTTTATACATGTGTGTATAAGCATTAAAAACCTTTTAAAACCTTTCAAAAACATGCTTAAAACTTTATGTCTTTGAATAGCGATTTTTTTCGAAGGCATATGCCTGAAATGCTTTTAATTTTCTGCAAATAAAGAAATTAAAACCCCCCCCCGCAAATAAAAAATAAAACCCCCCCCCAATAAAAATAATAATTTAAAATACTTGCAAAAGTAAATAAAAACTACTGGCATACCCAGGCAGAGGCCAACAGACAGACAGACAGACATACAGACAGACCGACAAATAAGAACCCTTCGGTGGCATCCTTTTTATATTTGTGTTTTGTGTATAAATACACCACGAGTAATTAGTTTTTAAAATGACACACACACACACACACGCGCGCGCATTAAAAATGGTAAACAAAAGAATAATTGGCTGCAAGAGAGAAATACGAATAAAAAAAGATAATAAAAGGAAAATAATTTTTTTTTTGTTTTTTTTTTTTTTTTTTTTTTTGTTTTGAACAAAAAAGGACAATCATTTCAAAAGTTCATAATTAAACCAAAGGCCAACAGTCTCGTAAATATCAAGTTTTATAGTTTCAGAGTGTTTCGTGTGTGATCAATGCCGAAAGATAATTTAAAATTAAAAATCAAGCTGAATGGCAGAAATTTAATGGAGTTATGGGATGTTTTTTTTTAGTGAGAATAAACTAATCAGGCAATTATGGCCCGACCTATATAACCGCTATTAAAAAGGGGGAGTAGTCAGTACAAACACTAAATATTTATTCTGGCATATAGAGCAACAACAAGCATGTGTGTAAACAAGGCCTTAATTACAATAACAAAACTACTTTGAAAAAGATGTTCTAGAAGTTGTCATTCTGAAAATTAATGAAGCAACGTACCTTACAAAAGAGTCCATAAAAATTCCTACTGATGGCACCGAATTGAATGAAACTTTGTGTGGCGAAATATTTACGTACGCAATTGGAGTAGAACAGTCCACGGCGGCAATGATGCAAATAAACTCAAGCGAAAAATTAACATACTTAGTCTGGTAGATAGGGGTGGCAATCCAGGCGGCTAGCAAAGTAAAGATTCCAACGTAATGAACTCAAAAATGATGTGCAGTTGTTCATATACTATGGCTAGGACGCAGTATAATTTCAGAAAAGAGTCAGACATCAAAAACGAAATATGAAAAAAAATAATTCTTCGGCGACTTCCTCTCAGTAGATTTCTGGCAAAAACTCTGAGAGAAAAGTTTCTCAAAAATCTGTCGTTCGGAGTAGACTTTAAACTGTAGGTCCCGCCACTCATGTATAAAATTAACACACACAACATACGTGGTGTGAGAAGCTAGGCCGTAATCCTGACTGAAGGGTTGTAATGGCCAATTATGTATGTATGTATGTATGTAAAGAGTAGATGAACTAAGCAGGTAAAGCACAAACATTGAATTCCTGGCCGAATTCTTAGTTTTGGGAATCGCCCTAAAGATCGCCAGTGCAGTCAAAGATTTCGTCAACGCTGGACGAGCAGTTTTGGATACGTGCACATATTAGATAAAGAGCGCATGAAAAGCCTGCTTAAACTGCAAAGAAGAGCAATCAGTATGGTTGTTGGATTCACTACGATACATGGCATTATGAGCGGGCAAGCGATGGGCTTTGGTTTTGGACACACCTAGAAAAAGATTTCTGCCAAAGCTATAGAGATGAGAAAGAAAAGGAGACTGGTCTTCACCTATTGAGTACATGTTCAGCACTATTTCAGAGGGAAAAAAGCACCTAAGTGATGCCTTATCACAGTTCTGGAGTAACTTTTAAGCCTTGAGTCTAAGTGGCTAATTCAAAAGCTACAAGTGGTTCCGGGGACATAGAATAACGTAATACTATGTTACCATAATACATCCTATTTGCCAACTTCTTCTCTGTCAACATAAAATGCCGTAAGTAGCTAATTATGGTGAATATACAGAAGTCATCGTAGTTTAGTAGATAGTCTGTTGCTTTATTAGACGTGGGACCAATTTTATAAATTAAAAATTAATTTAAAATGGTGGAATTTTCCATAAATTTATTGTATTTAATTTGTTTTATTTGTTGTCAGTTATTTTTCCATTAAAATTATGCAAAAAATGCCCCAAAACTATTGTAATTTTTCACATTAATTTCGTTTTAATGTGAATACTTTTCATGGACCACTACTACCACCACCACTACCACTATCATTGCGTTGTATGTATGCATTTATTTTAATGTATATTTGCTCATGACAATTTTAATTTAATATTCCCATATTAAAACGCTCTCTCGTTGGCCTTGCTGTCTGATAAGCATTGCCTGACTCTATGCGAATTATAAAATAATGACTTAATTATGCATTGAAAATATTATGGAAACAATAAATGGCCAAAAGGAATATGGCTTAATGCGAAATAAGCAAAAAGAAAAAAACAATATATTGTGAATATAATCGAAAGTATTATTGATATTCGATACCCAGACAAAACAAAACAAAACAAATGCAGGAATCCTAATTAATTTCTCTACTTACTATCATGTTACTTACATGCTTAAACAATGTGTGTATATGATAGACTAAAATATAGAAAATATATGTTAATTACATGTAATTAGAGGCCTAATTATGTACATGATTTTAGAAATCGGAAACTGTTCTTTTTTTTGTATTGGTGGCTTTACGCACACGCAAATAAATTTAATTTAATTTGAAAATTTGCCAAAAAAAAACTGATTTATTTCAAGGCCGTTTAAGTTGTAAGAGCGTAATAATTAAAGATAGAAACTTGCTTCTCTAGAAAAGAAAATACCATGCAGTCAGAAAGCTAGGTTAGGTTAGGTTAGGTTAGCGGGTAGTTTGCCCTTCACAGCAAATTCACTTAGTGCCCATATGGGCTATTGTATTACCTTGTTATGAGCCATTAGTGATTGTTTTAAATCATCCCGTGCTCCGACCGAAACCATGCTCATATTTTCAAACATTCTGTCATCCAAAACCTATGACATTTGTAATGATGTGCAGCGCTCACATAAAAGCTGTTCACTCATTTTGTTTTTTTCTATATTGTAGCACAGTGTCTCGTTAGAATTCCTGTTAGAATGCTCATCGTTCGCTTTTCGAACTCAAGCAATTTCATGGTTCTTCAGCTGTCACTGCTGGGCCACCGCAGTTTTGAAATATGGCTACCAGATTTCCTAAGACAAACACGGTTTGTTGAATTCCATGCCGCTTCCTTCAATTTGGAAAAATATTCTTGTAGAGACGCATATATCCTCTCTATCGTCTTTTTCTCAAATATCCCCAAACCCTTCTATGCTAGTTCGTTCGTTTTCAAATGGATAAGAAGCCAGTATTATTAGATTTGTGCATAGGGCTACCCTAAAGGTAGTCTCTCCTGGCTCTTCTGTGGGTAGACGTCATGAACCTTATTTTGTTTTCAACCAATTAAAGCGAGGTAAAGGAAGCAGCTTGTGTCAGCTTAAGCCTGCTGGTTTTCTGACAAATAAAGAATGCAATCGCGTTATTCCCCATTGAATTAGTTCATTCTTCTTCATGCTAATTTATAATGTCCTCATTAGGTATGCCAAGACTGTATAATAAATCTCTAAAAATGTTTTTAAAATTTTAGATACGACCTTGTTACTATTTATTTCTGCAAATATATGCAAGCACTCAGCCACAATTGAGGACTCTCATCTAGATGGTATCCGGTGTAGTCGATTTGATGCTTCCAGTCTCAGAGCGTGAATATGATGAAAGAACATTTCTTCCGGCAGTAACCTGTCAGTCACAAAGTAGCGTACCTGGCCGTCCGTAAACTTTATTTTGTTAAGTATGCCAAAAATAACGAAACCAGAAGAGACCAGAGTTTCCTCTGATAGTCGAATTTCTGTCAGAAAACAGTGAATATGAAAGCATTTTTCTTATGGAGTTAATATATCAGTCGCCTAATAGCGTAATTATACGCCAAACCCATCGGAACCTGGAGAAATCTAAAATTTTTCTCTGATAATCGTTTTGCTATCAGGACACAGCAGGCTGATAAACTTTAGAGCTAAATCTTGACATATATCAGCTCTGAGGAGGACACTTACTATTCTCTGGCGTTTTTTTTTTTTGTGGAAACTTGCAGACCTTTCCATAGAATGTGGTGTAAAGTATTATTTTGTCGGATAATTGCAAACTTTTTAATGGAATGCGGAGTTGCTTCTTTGCCTGAACTGTTTCAAGGACTGTCTGGCCTTTGTAAGACGGGGTGGGATACCGTCAACTTCCAAATTCGCTGCGACATACACAGGTTATTAGGCAATCGATAAGCTCTCGAAAGATTTGGATTTGACCTTTGACCTTTCTTGCAAAAAGTTTTGAAAAGCATTACAGCTTACTTGGTGTAATTTTATCCAACGGTTTTTGGCCATAAGCGAGACTGGATCGGAATAGCTGAACCTGTTTTTTCTTTCTATTCAAAATTAATTTCAAGCTTGTTATTAGAAATTATTGTGTAGAATATTCTGGAAAATATCAAAAAAGAAAACGAATTTCAATTAAATTTTTATCTTGAAATCCAGCAAAATTCTAATTCGCTTAACAACACGAACATTAAAGTATTGCACTCATACTTCTCGTATGTTTCATTCATAATATTGATTGAAATTTGATAATGTTTACAATGAATAGGATAGGATTCTGTTATATTTGACAGAACAAATAATCGAACAATTCGAGTTAAGTTTGTTGCAGCATTAATGCGTACAACAGGCAAGAATTGATTGGAAAGAAAAAGAAAGAAAAAAAATAAATTTTTTAAACAAAACAATTCCAATATTTTTTTTTTTTAAGTATTCCCAACAAATTCTTGTAATCATGTGCGTGTGTATATTATATGATGATTTGTGATTTTTCTTATTTTCATTGCCTGTTGTCTGTGTTTAATTAACCATCACTTAAAAATGACATGTAAAGATACCATCATGACATTTACAATTCGGAACATCAATTTCGCATTCAGTTTCTGATTGACTTATTTTCTGAGAAACCATGATTTGATATCAGACGCACATACTTGGAATTATTTTTAATGAAAATCTTGTTAAAAATTAAAAAAAAACAATGAATACAGTGTGTAGAATAATTTAAAAGAATTTTTTTTTTTTTATTTTGAAAAGAACAAGATAGAATAACATCGTTGAAGCTATATCTGTCGAATAAATAACATGAATACACAATGAGGTGTTTTCTCTAAGCTCGCTCTACAATGTTGCCAATTAACTTTAATTTTCATCGAAAAATCAGCTTCGTTTCTCAACACATAAAATTGTTGAATGAGATTTTGGGTTGACAGCGCCATCGATCCATATTATTGTGATATCAAGCTCAGGCAGAGTATTCCTATTGTGGTCTAAATTGTGTAGTTTAAAGTCGCTGTAGTCTAGTGGGTAGTGTGAGGACACGGTTTAAACCACAGGTCAGACATCTCCAACAAAAACGAAATATGAAACAATATTTCTTCAGCGATTGCCTCTTAGCAGATTTCCGGCAAAACAAAAACTCTAAGAATAAATGAAAATTGTCATGAACAATTTTCTCAATAAATCTGTTCTACGAAATGGACTTTAAATTGTAGGTCCAACTACGCATGTATAAAATTAACACACACAACAAAAGTGGCGTAAGAAAATTGATTGTGATCCTTACTGAAGGGTTGTCATAATCAAAGTATGTTTGTATGCTACGTGCCACACTGCTCATGTCACATTGGTTATACAGACCGAGTCATGCTCATTTCAACTGGCGATGATATAAATTGGTCACAGAGACCATAAGATCTGACTGTTAGACTTTTCTTGTAGGGGGTTTTTAAGTGACAAATGCATGCGAATAAGCCATAAGGCACTGTGGTCTTAAAAGCAAACATTAGCCATGCCATTGGTTAAATTTGCACTGGTTTTTGTGCCAGAGTCATTTTATACACTAGTGGCGGGACCTACAATTTTAAATCGCCTTCGAAACTTTTCATTGCAATTTCAATTGCTCTCGGAGTTTTTACCAGAAATCTGCTTAGAGACAATCGTCGAAGAAACATTTTTTGGGGGTTTGAACTGTGGCCTCAGATCTTATAAGCATAACACACAACCTACTACTAGACTATATTAGGTTAGATCGGTAGCCTCTGATATCAAAAAGCTCACTTGTCACGCATAACGGCCCGTTGTGACGCCACAGGTGGACGCAGACCCTGTACTGATCAAGTAGACTAGACTACGACGATAATTATTTTCACAGTATATTAGATGAAAAGTAAATTTCGATTATTTTAGGAATCTTGACATTTTCTACCCGATCTTATGCGTTAGGAATATGCTTAGGAATAGAAGAACTCTACGTCTAACTTTTGCGAAAATTTTAGAGAGAAATGAAGACATTACCAAATGATTCTTAACTTATTAATTTATTATTATTTACCGCGTCCGTATATAAAATAAAATAAAAAATTTTCAAAATTTAATTTTATTTTCAACTCAACTTCCTTTATCCAACTACACGTGTTGCAATGACATATTAACCAGTAAATATTACTCATCATTAATTTATATTTTTTTGTTTTTGTTTTTGGTCACATATTAATTTTTGTGTTGAAAATTAAAAATTCTAAAATAATCACTGTCGTCTAGACGACTTTCACTGTTATTTCAGTTGTTTCTCTTGGTCGTAAAGGCGAAAATTATTTATAATTTCGGTTTTTTTTTCATTGTAAATAATTTGGTTTTTTCTTAAATTATTTATGAAGAGTGTATGTATTTAATTAATTTTATTTGTGTTGAAATGAATCATAAAATATTTGAAACATTCATACTTCATTCATTCATTTACACGCGTCTTTGGGTAGTTTAAGCCTATTCCTATGTGATGTTATATCAACATATTTATTCGTAATACGAAGAAAATGAAGCTTTTAAATATTTAAACATTTATTCGCACAGAAGAACATTGTAAGTTTACAACATGAAATTAAATTTGCCAAAAACAAAATTAAAAATTATGCTTTTAATCCATAAAGGAAATTCGAAAGAACAAAAAAAATTAAAAAAAAAATTTTTAATTTTTGGTTACGCTTACATATTTTTAAGATAAAAATTTTAAAGTATACTCCACTAAAAATGAAATCAGTTTTTCAGTAAAAAAATTTATGGAACATATGGTTATTAAAACCTTACACTGGCATTAGTTTCGAATTTTCTTTTGCTTCGATGTTTAAAAGCTTGACGACAATATACGCACCATTAATAGAAAAAACGCAATAATAAACGAGATCTGAAACCAAAGGCCAGTCTTATCAAGGCGAGGGGTATGAGTTACTATGAGTTCCAGCCCTGTGAAAAGTAATTAGCGATGATAAACACAGTATTTAGTCATCCGCGTAATGGCCTGAAAAGTAAAGAACTGTGTTCGAAACAAGGAAACACATTTGATGGTGTTGTCCGACATTTAGGCTTATGAGATGCTAATATTTACTGTATGACATGTTGCGCTATCTTGTGTGTTTTGTTAGTTTGTGTTATTCCTCTGTTTCCTAATTCTCCTTTTCATACTTACTCTCCTTTTCCCTCTTTCTCCTTTAAGACTTAATACAATAGGTCAATTTGATCTCTGGTTACTGGACTTGTCTAAATTGTCTCCTCTAACCTAAACCTACTGTGTGACAGTTACTAATATTTGGGATGATAATCGTTCAACATGCTGCCTTGTTTATGCGTGTGTATTCCCTCTCATACAGAAAGCAGAAGCTGTGAAAAAGTTGAAGTCAATGAAATAATTTTGATGTCAAAGGTGTTTTTTTTAATGGTTGAGACACCGTCAGCATTTTATAAAATTTATTTATAATTTATTTCTTAATGTTACCAACATTCAAGCAATTGCAAATGCTGATGAGAATTGTAAAACAATCTAAAATGACGCATGAAACTATTAACAGAAGAACAATTGTGCTCATACTTTCATACACGTTTAGATATCTTTATTCGCTGGCACAGCATAATTTATTTATTTTAACTACGAAACTATAGAAAAACAAAAGATTTTCTCTTTTAAGTGCTAAATTTATTGTATATTGTTCATCTCAATAAACTTAAATAAGGCACGCTTTAAATGCAACAAACTTTAATTTTAGATCCCCTGGGCGTATGTGGAATATTTCCAACAAATAAATTGAAAACAAATATCGCTCATACGTTCAGGGGTCCTATGCTATACCATCACGTTTGCTTACAAAACAGCAATAAAATGTGCAAACAGAATGCAAGAAGCTAAAAACAGAAAAATAAAAAATAAAATAAACTTTCGATTGTAATTAAACTCTTAAAAAAATAAAACACAAACTATTCTCGTATACATTTTATTGATAAAAAATTCAATACAAACTGGGAATGAAAAAAACGAAACAGTTCAAGACAATTTGTAATGTAAACCAAGCTGTTAAGGATAGCATGTTTATATGCATGAGTCTGTAACTGGAAAATGAAATAGTTTTTATGATTATTTCTAATTTTTTACACCCACTTACGTTGGGTGGTGTGTTAATTTTACACATGTTTGACGGGACCTACAGCTTAAAGTCGACTTTGGACGACAGATTTTTGAGAAACTTTTCAAAGCAATTTCATTTACTCTCAGAATTTTTGCTAGAAATATGCTGGGGTTTTTATCGCGGCCTCACATCTAATAAGCGTAACAACCTACCTCTTCGACTACGACACATTGTGATTGCATTCATTTATTATGGATTACATGAAGATTTTTTAAAAACCCCAATTTGACAGCTTTGTGTACTCAGCAAACTTGTCAAATGGAAATGAGCTTCTCCGTAGAAAATGACTTTCTCCGATAAGTTGACACTAACTTCACTTTGCTGCAGTGTATTAAACCCAGCTGAACAAGCTAAATTTTGTATAATTGAAGTTGGAATCCTTTTGTCAAAGGCTTTGGGGAAACTGCGTAGCACTTTGTCAAATTGGTAATTGTTAAGAAAAATGCAGAATTGACGTTTTCGGCTTTAAAAGAAGTTCACATGATTCTTCTTTAAATATTTTTTGTCGTCTACAGTAGCAATGTTTTCAAAATTACACACGCAGGGACAGTTACTGTCCCTAACTGACATAGTTTTTTCAAATTTTTGCCTCTCTCTCAACGATTGTTGCATTAGCCATGCTTACCAAAAAAATAAAATTAAAAATTAATCCAATTTACTTATTAACTCCAGTTTATCTTAACTGTAAATAAAAATAGTTTTATGTATGGTTGACATACAAAAACGAGTTTCAGTAATCGATTGATTTGTGAAGCGTATGACGGTTAATGAAAGTGTGGAACTTATGTCAAGCGAAAACCACCGCAATTGCCCAACGAGCTAATATGATGATGATTAAGAAAAAATAAATTTAATTATTGTTACGTTTTACCTTTTAAAAACGTTTAAAATATGAGTTCGTAGATTGCAAATAAAAATAAAAATAAATTTGTGTTTAATTTTAATAAAATCCTTTATTAATCACACAACTTTTGTGTGCCACTGTTCACAATTGATTCTAACAACAACAATTGCTTATTTGTTACTCCTTTATTTATGCCCTTTGCGATAAACAATACAATTACGACACAATTGTTCTGTAGATCTTTGTAACGGAGATCTTCAACCACGATTGGTTTACTTCACACGCAACTCGTCTTCACACAAGACTGACTGAACTTCTATTCCGATCCTTCATGCTTTGCTTTGCCTTTTATATCACATGTTACATTCAAACATGCTTTCTTCTTTGTTGTTAGTGCATCTTGTTTACGTTCGTCCCCTCAGCGTTGTTGTTGTTTGCTGTTTATGTGTTTATCTCTCTTTCGTTGCATTGATGTTGTTGTTTTATTTTGTTTATTTGTGAATTAGGCAAACAAGTCCGTTGTTTTTGTTTCTGCTTTGTAGCTTTTGTTTAACATTTTAATGTTAAACGAAGTTACACCATTTCCATTTTCGTAACATTATATTTTGCAGACATAAAACTGTTTGCCTGAAATACTAATTTTCTGTGGCAAAAAATCATAAATACGCTGTCTAAGCAGGTTTGTATGCTGATACAAACTTGCTCGATACATTTGCGATACTTATTTACAATGTCCTTGTATAACAGACTCTAGTGCTTATCCACTTACTTAGAAAAATATTTTTTAAAACTTTTTAAAAAAACTTTATTTAACTTTTTAAACTGCAAAAAAAATGTTAAAAAAAACGTATGATTGTGTTTCGTAAATTAAAACGGAAGTCAGCTAGCTTTTCTATTACATTTCGAACGTTAATTGCTTAGCATGTTTTAAATGGTAACACAACTAAAATTTATTTGCTTCAACATTAATCTCCATTTTGTAACTGTGTGTTTTAGCTGTGTGAACCAAATTAAAAACATAAAATATATGCAAGCATTCCCAGTCAAACGCAACACGCACAAGAGTTCTTCTTTAAACAGTTATTCCTTAATAAACTAACTGGGTAGACATTCTAAGCAGCACTATCATTATTTTTCATTTGTAACCTTGGCATTGTCATTTTGTTCGAAAAGAAAAAAAAACAGAAAAAAAAAAAGAAAAGAGAGGAGAAGAAAGGAGCAAAGAAAAGTATAACAGTTTTGCATTTAAGCGTTGCTTCTTTAAACGTAATTTTTCATTTTACTCTTCTCAACAGATGTGGCTAGTATGTTGAGTTTGGGCAGAGGTTCGTGTTTTAGAGTAACATTTTTAAATTTCTTCAAATACCTGACGAATTTAATTGTAGCAAAACCAAATGGATAGCATAAGGATTTTATTATCCCCTATTCTATTATCTCCTTTAAAGTGAAGTTATTGACTCATGTCGTTTGAATCCAATGATTCCCAATTTCGAAAAGCTTCACGTTCAACTTTTATATGCAAAAGCTTAAATATTAAACGTTTCTGATACAATGAACTTCCTTGGAGCTTTTCAGTTAGTTTCCAGAATATCTGAATACCAAAATTAGGAGGAAGATCCTTGTTTTCACACAATATGAAGATTATATTGTCTACTTGCAAAACAACTACCCCCATGGCTTTGTTTTCTAACAAATTCATTCTAATCTTCCTTTTTGGTATCGATTGGCTTCACCGAATTCCACTGTCAGTGATTGCTGTTGGGTCATTGATATGATGTATTGCGCCCACGTTACGTGCACGTTTACAAAACCTATCAAAAACTCATGGATATTGCTGGTAAATAGCATTGAACTATCCAAACTTAACTCATATGCCCAAATGATCATTAGAAATTTAAATACCTTAGCCACGTGTGGTATCTTTGGCTTACACTTACTTACTTACTTAATTGGTCATAACAACCCGATTAACGGATTTCGGCCTGCCGCAACACATCCTTCCAGGCGCCTCTGCTTCTTGCGCGCCTAAGCCAGTTGGTCACACCAAACGATGATAGGGCTTCCTCGATTTGGTCCTTCCAACGGATACAAGGTCGTCCTCTTCACCGACTTCCGCAGATCCCCGCATCAAATACCCGTCTCGCCGGAGCGTCCTCCTCCATTCGAACGACATGGCCGAGTCAGCGCAGCCGCTGGATATTAATACGCTGCACAACGTCCATGTCGTTGAGGAGCTCATACAGCTCACTGCTGTATCGGATGCGGAAATCTTCGCCAACACGCACTGGACTGAAAATCTTACGTAAGGCTTTTCCGTCGAGGATGCTGCATCAGTGGTTAGTAAGGTTCATGCCTCTGCGCCATAAAGAAGCATGGATAGGATGAGCGTCTTGTAGAGTATTAGTTTCGTCGCAGGAGAGAGGTCTCTGTTACTCACTTTGGCTTACACAAATTCAACAAATCTGCAATTGATCAATATCGTTCCGTGAATTTTTTTTTTCTTAAATTTGAATCAGGCAATACTTAAGCCATACTATTCAGTCACAAAATTCCGTATATTATCTCCACTGAACATAATGAATCGATTTACGCTTGAGCAACGTTAGGATTAATTGGGCCAACGAACAACTGCACGATATTCCATAAAAAATCATATTTTCGGGTGAAACACATTTACATATTGGTGCGTACGTTAATAACCAAAATTGCAGTATTTGGAACTCAGAAAACCCNNNNGTCGTACAGGAGGCAATGCACCCATTACTAGTGACTGTTAAGTATGGCTTATGGAGCGTAAAATTATTAGCCTACATTTCGTTGAAACCATTGCGGTCAATGGAGACACCTATCGCACCATGATAACCGATTTTCTTGTACCCGTTCTTCATGGTACTGATGTGAACAATGTTTTGTGAACAGCAGAATGGTGCAACTAGGCACACATCTCATGCCACAATCGACTTATTGCGTCCAACGTTCCTTTAATTAGCCGAAAAGGTAATATCAATTGGTCGCAAAGAAGTTGCGATTTGACACGACTGGACTATTTTCTGTGGGACGCCTTTAAAGAAAATTGTTATGCCAACAAACCAGAGACAATTGAGACTCAGATTTGACGTTATTTTGTGGCTATTACCAATAAAATCGCTTTAGTCAGGCCATTAGACATTATTGTGTAGAGCATAATATAGTTGAACTAGACTGACAATGAATTGCTTAATTGATTTACTAGTAGAATGATGTTTTTCTCTTAATATTCTGTGGATAGTTTGCTAAAGAAAATTTAAACTATCAAAAACGCTTCTGCTACTTCTGCTAATTCAGTTAATTCTTCTTCATTATAAAAGAAACAGAAGAATGAAATGAAACTAAAAATCGTTGTTTTTCTTTCTATCTAGATAAGGAGAAAATAAAGCAACAGGATTTAAGAAAAGGATAACTTTAACCTTTTCCTAGTTTTTAATATGTAGCGAACGAAATTCATTTCCTTTTTGGCACAATTTCTCTTTCAAGATTTTTAATAATCAAGTCAAAGAAAAAGAAGAAGAAAATATTTAAAATAGTACGAATTATTTTTTTTTTCTTTTCTTTTTTTTCTGTATCAATTCATGGCAACGTAATTAAAAAGTGACACCAGTTCGTAAAAGAAAACGAAAAAAAATTGAGCATAAAATGACTTGCATACACCAGCTATTGACACAAAAGACGTTCTGTTCTGTTCTGTTCTGTTCTGTTCTGTTTCTAAATGTGAAAAGTTTTATTTGACTGAGATGATAAGGCCAATATAAAAGAAGATTTCAAATCAAAAAAGGAGAATGTAATTAAGACCTTGAAACCGGGTTGCTATGCAATTGTGGTGTAGACAAAACATTGAGCGTCAAAGGATAATTTTGGAAACTTTGAAGTTCATAAAGTTTCTCCCCAGTTTAATGAAAACCGAAATGTTTTTAAAGAATACGATTATTTTTAGAATTTCATAATTTTAATTAGAGTTTCTGTTTAAAAGAAGGATTTTTTTTAATAAAAATGAACCAGATTAATCAAACAATGTTTTAAAGGAACTTTCTTCTGAAAGTAAATGAAATTATTCGAAAAAGTGATGAGTACTGTTACAGTAAAGCACAGTACTAAGCAATTTTTGTGCACTTTTTCTAGTGTATAGGGTCGTATCTCGGCAATGACATGACGAATGTTGGAATTCAAATGCTACAGAAAATAGTCCAAGGGTATCAAATCGCATCTTTCTGGCGGCCAATTGTCATCACCTTTTCGGTTAATTCAACGGCCATCAAATATTTGAAGCAATAAATCGATTGTTGCATGAGATGTGTAGAAAGTTTCACCAACCTGTTGAAACCAAACATCGTTGACATCAATACCATTAAGAGCGGATAGAAAAAAATTAGTATTCATGGTGCGATAGGTGTCTCGATTGATTATAATACTTGCGCCATCTTCATTTTCATAGAAATATGGGCTAATTATGCCTTCGCTCCACAAGCCGTATCAAATAGTCACTCGTAATGAGTGCATTGGCTTTTGTAAGACCATATGGGGGTTTTCTAAGCCAAAAATACAGTAATTTTGCTTATTATTATACCCACCAAGATGAAAATGAGTTTCATTGGCAAAATCGACATGATCGTGCAATTTCTTGTTGACCCAATAAATCCCAACGTTGCTCAAGCGTAAATCGATTCAGTGGAGAGAACAGACTGAATTTTGTGACAGAATAGAATGACACAAGTATTGTCAAATTCGAAATAACGGATAGATGGCCCATCCCATTATTATAATATTGATAAAATGTGTTCTTGTTTAATAATTCCATTCCAATTCTTAGCGCAGTACTCCTTTATTATCTAACCAAATGCTTTTTGAGTGACTAGCTAGTTTTCGTAGTAAGTTAAGTTTTTGTTTACACCTTTACACCCCCTTAAATGCCTTATATTCGCTTATGGACATTCTTTTTCTTGCATTCTATGTACATTCAAGTGTTTCAAAGTCATAAATATTTTATGCCAATATTTGATATTTTTCTTACGAATTTTATGTTTGTTTTAATGGTTGCCATCATCAATATTTCTTTTTTTCACATTTTATTTATAATTTCGTTTTTAATGTCAGTAACCTTCAAGCAATTGCAAATGCTGATAAAGATTGTAAAACAATCTAAAATGACGCATGAAACTATTAACAGAAGAACAATTGTGCTCATACTTCATACACGTTTAGATATCTTTATTCGCTGGCACAGCATAATTTAAACTACGAAACTATAGAAAAACAAACGATTTTCTCTTTTAAGTGCTAAATTTGTTGTATATTGTTTCTCTCAATAAACTTAAATAAGGCACGCTTTAAATGAAACAGACTTTAATTTTATATGCCCTGGTCGTATGTGGAATATTTTCAACAAATAAATTGAAAACAAATATCGCTCATACGTTCATTGGTCCTATGCTATACCATCACGTTTGCTTACAAAACTGCAATAAAATGTGCAAACAGAACGGAAGAAGCTAAAAAGAGAAAATAAAAAATAAAATAAACTTTCGATTGTAATTAAACTGTTAAAAAATAAAAACAAAACTAATTCCTCGTATATATTTTATTGAAAAAAAAAATTCATCACAAACTGGACATAAAAAACAATACTAAGCGGCACGGGATAATCTGTAATGTAACACAAGCTGTTGAGTATGACACGTTTACTACATGAATGCATAACAAAAAATGGAATATTTTTAAGATTATTTCTAATTTGTTACTGTAAATAAAAAGAAATAGTTTTACTGAGAATTAATCAAATTTATTGAGGGCTTGGTTGTGCTAGTAAATGTGAATAAAATTCGAGTGCTTAAATTCAATTGTTTAAATTCCTTTTGCATTTTTTTTTCTGTATGTCTCCTAGGATAATGCTGCTCCTTTCTAAAGAATTTTTTCATAAACAAACCTTTCTAATTTGAAATAAAATCAGAATTGTTTTATTAAAAAACCAAAAGGGCTAAGATTTTTCAGTACAACTTATTACTCTTCAGCAGGCTAAGTAGTTGATAAATTTACAGCTCTTGCCTGGCATACAGATCAGATACGATTTTAAAGACAGTCCCCAACTATAACTGCAAGTAGAACTTGAAGCGTTAACAAATCCTGCTCAGGATGATTGGTTTTATCTGCTTCCAAAATACCAAATGTTTCTGGATCCTCAAGGTCTCAGAACATCGCATCAATATCTTTATTTTTTGAATCATTTATTGGAAAACACTGTGCTTAATAGTAAGTATTGGCATTAAAACAATACTGTCTCCAAAGAGAATGTTTGACTTGTTGTCATTTATCCGTTTATACCGAAACTGGCAAGTCTCTTTAACATATAATTACCTTCTCCACTGAACGTAATAAATTGATTTACGCTTGAGCAGTGTTGCGAATTCACCAATAAAAAATCAGCTCTTCAGATGAAACTTATTCTCATATTGGTGAGTATGTCAATAAGCAAAATTGCTGTATATGGGGTTCAGAAAAGCTTCATGTGGTCTTATGAGTGACTATTTGGTATAACTTAGGGAGCGAAGTCATCATTGGCCCGTACTTCTTTGAAAATGAAGATGGCGCAATCATTACGGTCAATGGAGACACCTATCGCATCATGATAACCGATCTTTTTTGTACCTGTTCTTCATGGTATTGATGTTAACGATGTTTGACTTCAATAGAATGGTACACCTTGCCACACATTTCAATCAACAGTTGATTTATTGCATAAAAGTTTGATGGTCGCTTATTTAACACAAAATGGTGATGACAATTTACCGCCAAGAAGCTGCAACATGACACCGTTGGACTGAGACTAGGGCGCTGTTAAAGAAAATTGTTATGCAGCCAAATCCAAAGACAATTGAGCATTTGAAGGCCGACATTCGTGATGCCATTGCCGCGGTACGACCCCATACACTCGAAAAATTGCACGAACATTGATTCGATCGAATGATCGAACCAGAACGATTGTACTTCACAACAAAGAAAGAAATTTGAAAAAATTTCAAACCTTTTTTGTTTTTATTTTATTTCTATTATACAGTAAGTAAGGAAAGTAAGTAAAATATGTTCCTTTAAATTCTTATTTATTGAATACATATACAAATACATATTTACACTCTTAAAGTACACAAGTGCCCGACCAAAACTTTGGTTAAGAAAAAAAGAGAAAATGAGTTTCCTACAAAAAAAACAAAATATCAAAGAAAAAATTCATTTATTAGACTAAAAGAACAAGCAATAATACAACAATAAATAGAAAAAATATTTTGTTTTTATTTTATTTGTTTCAAAAGATATAAAAAAACCAACAACAACAACGTGAAATAGAATAAACACCAGTAGACATAAATAAACAAATCTAAAGATTTTACTCTCTCTGTCTATCTCTGACTGTTTAACAAGCATATTTTTTGTTTGTTTTGTTTTGTAAGCTAGAATCGGAAAAAAAAGATAGAAAATTTCATTTTGATTATTTATTTTGCGTTTGTTTTTGGTATTCCTTTGTTGTAACAATTCTTAGGATTATATTCGGGTTACCATTTTGTATGTAATTTGCGTGTCCTATCCAAACCAAAAAAAAAAAAAAAAAAAACGGGACAACAATAATGCGAAAACAATTGCACAAAAATATTTAGTAATTGCTTTGCCAGTACAATAGAAATGAAATGTATGTATGTATGTATGTATGTATGTATGTATGTATGTGTACATGTGTTTATAAAAGAGTAAAAAAGTATCTGATTTTGTTTTCTTTCTTCTGCTCAAACAGTTATTTTGTTTTCTATTACTTTTAATATGGTTTTAAATGAAAAGTCAAGTTTTCTTTCGCAATAATAAGAAGCTAAGAATGACTTTTGAATGTTTTGAATAATTTTTTGAATTTAAAACAAAAATGCTAAGAAAAAATTGTGTAGGAAAAAATTTTAATGTTTTTTGAAAAGTGAGGTTAATTTGCAGACGAAATTAGGTTGTGCAAACACCAGAAATCCCAACTAACTTTAGAATTTTTCTGTTTGGTTTTATGGACAAGGGTAGTTTCTACAAAAGAAGAGTCATCTACAATATGATTGTTTCCAGTAGAGCTATAAGCAGTATGGGTGGTAACTCTATTCCATAAACAAATTTCAGATTTTTTTTTATTAAATCTGTTCAAGAAAATATGCTTGAATATTATATTTTTTAAGCAATTGAAGACCCTGTAGTGTTGTCCTGGGTAGTGTTGTCTTATTAGATAAGAGGCCATGGTTCAAGTCCAAGTAGAAGTCGCCGTGGTCTAGTAGTTAGTGTGTTGGCTTATTAGACATGAGGCCTCGATTCAAATCCCTAGGTTAGACATCTAAACGAATATATGAAAAATTATTTCTTCGGCGAATTCCTCTCAGCAGATTTTTGGCAAAAACTCTGATAGTAATCCTGACTAAAGGGTTGTAATGTACGTACATGGTTCAAACCCTTGGTCGGACATCTCGAACAAAACAAAGTATGAAACGATATTTCTTAGGCAATTAAGTGTCAGACGATTTCTGACAAGAACATTGTCAGGAACTTAAAATTCCAAAAAAAAAAGTTTTTCAAGAATCTGTCATTCGGAGTCGAATTTAAACTGTAGGTTGCAATGGAAAAAATTAACACACACAAGCTAGTTTGCAATCCTGATTAAAGGCTTGTAATAACCGACTAACTTAGAAGCAAAATATCCAAATAAGAAACTCTTGCAGTTAAACATTACATTTCGGGTAGGTATCCCTTAAAAATGCTCAGAGTGTAAGAAAATTGGTAGCACAAGACGGTCAGTGACAATCAATTTTTAGTACAATCCATATTCATAATTCATCTTCATTATTATTATTATTATTATTATTATTTTTTTTTTAATATTCATTTTAATATTAGTTTTGTTTAATCTAAAGAAGATCCATAAAATATGGAAATATTTTGGAAGTTTAATAAAATATTTCATATAAACACTGTGGTATTTACATTAAGTCTGCAATAGAACGAGAAAATATTCTCAACTATGACCACACAATTACAAGAGAAGCCTTTTGTGGTTATAATGACAAGAACACTTTGAAACTTATATTGCGTTGCGTATGTGTGTAACCACAATTCATTATTCATTCAAATGTATCACATAATATGACACTAAATATTGAGAATGAGTTGGCAGAATAAAATAAATATTTATAGTCTATCTTACGTACAACGTAGTAACGCAGACCAGTTTCAATAACAATAGAAAACCAATAATAAAATTAAATAGAATACCAATGCATGCGTTACATACAAGCATACTAACACAAGAAAATAATAAAAAAAACAAACATGAATATGCATGCTTCCAGTCATGCATTAATTTAAACAACAGAAATGGCATCAAAAAAGCATTGAAACAATTAAACACAACAACAATTACTTTTTTGTGATAAATCACCAGCATATTAAATACCTGTCAATCACTAGCATATTAAGTATGCTGTGATATAAATGATGACGAAAAAATATGCAACGGTTTCTCATGTATTATCATTAAAAAAATGAATTGAGTGTGTGATAGGTTTACAGTACAGTTTAATGATTATTCCAGAAAAAACAAAAGAAGTGTTTTAAAGAGACCACTTTTACAAGCATTATGGAGTGGTGAAAGTCGATATAATCAACCTACTGTTGAAGATTATAAAGAAAATTGAAGAGACTGCAAGCTTTTTAAATATGGTCAGGCCTATGCAATACTGCAATTTACGGACTGCAGAAAAAATTGTTTCAATCGAAAGTCTAGTGCAAGTCACAGCAATTTAAAGTGGGCATAGTCTATTAGACAGTGTTTTGACTTATTTGATGTGAGACCATAGTTCAAACCCCAGTTCAAATATCTTCAACATAACGAAATATGAAAAAAATATTTCGTTAGAGACTTCCACTCNATTTCTGCCAAATACCAGAAAAGTTACTCAAAAGACTGTCGTTCGGAAACCGCCACTGTGAAGTACAGTGAAAAGCTAGGTTGTAGTCCTGATTGAAGGTTGAGGTGGTAATAACCAATTATGTATGCATGTATGTATATAATCATCTCCAATTTTCTTGCTTCATTGACTGTAACGTTCTTGAAGAAGTACGGTCCATTGAAGCTGCCAGTAAACCACATCAAACAGCGTATCTTTTTATAACAATTTCAACAATTTCATTAGCTGACGCAATCATTAAACCGAAAATAAGTTTCGTCCTTGTAAATAATTTCACATATAATACGAATTCTAATAATAAAATTCATTGTTTTACAACAATGCAACATGAGTTATAAAATTAAATGATAAAACAGTCTTCATGATAAATGGAGGCTCGTACTAAAAACGTCTACATTTTACAATGTTTCTCTTCAGTACGAAATTCATTTTGTTTAAACAACTCTATAAGCGTTTTAAGTGCCATGTCTTAGGTAAATTAATTGTCCATCATGATGATAACCGTCTTTAGTTCTGCAGTACATATACAGCACAGTACAGATGGTGTGTGCGGTAATCTTAATTATGTACACAACGTACACAGCTTTTATCTGTAGTAAACAGAAATTCCTGCCCAATAGGAAATTATGCATTAAATAAAGTTTTTTTTTCTTTTTTTTTTCAAAGCAAATGCTTCAACGTTTCTCACAAAGGTTTTTATAACGAGCAAGTCTTTCTTTATTTTGGCAAACGATTTCTTAAACGATATCTTTTGAATACTGAATTTAATTCAATTTCTTTTTCTACAGGGCATTTTACCTGCCATTCTATTGTATGCATATGTGAACATATTAAGAGTCAATTAGCCTTAACAACTACTGCACACGTGCGATATGCATATTAGCCAATTTGTTTATCTATCTCTGAAACAAACACATTTTCTTGCGTATAAGGGCTTTCAAAAGAAGATAATTATTGGCTGTTAATAATTAAGAGCCTTCTAATTGTATCCTTATAATGAGTTTTAGGTAAATATCTTTCATGCTTTCTCTATACAAGATTACTTCGTATCAAATCATTAATTGAGATTAGATAAGGCTTTCAATATTGAGTAGATTGTTTTAAACTGGTCAGTCTGTCTGCCTCTACTCTAAATTAATCATTTTGGTAAGAAAATATTCAAAGATTTAACATATTAATTAAGTTTCGAGTAACTCATAGGCTTAGAAAGAGTATTGCGTCATACAGTGTTATTTTATTGTAAAATAATTGCTGAAATAATACCATAAAGTAACAGCAAAAATTTTAGTTCTAGTTATTGTATTATAATCGATTCAAAATCATATTCGAAAAATAAAAAACAGTGCCTTAAGTCAACTTTGAATTCAAGCCGTTTAAAGCTACTTGAAGTGCACAAACGAACACTGCCTGCAAGTCATTGAATCTTATTATCAAAATTTGTGCTGTATGTACACCATCCCATCCAGGACTGATCTGAATTCAATATTCAATATCGTTTAACGATTAGTTCTAAAGCTTATGGCATCCTGTGCTTTATTATTTCAACCTCTACCAAGAAATATTAACCATTAGTGTAGCCATCAGTGAGTAAATTTTCTGTATTAGGTACCCCTCTACGTATACTTAATATTTGTGCAGAGACCATGAATAAATATCACGCATACGTCCAAACTAATTTCTAGTCACATAACGTAAAGTGCAGCCAGAGACAGATAGGGAACTACAAATGATTAGTGAAATAACAGAAGTTCGACATTCCGAGCATGTCGAAATGATCAGCCGTTATAAGTTTATACCACATTTAAGACCTGTTCATAAATCGCCAAATTTATAAGTTTTACTGCATTTAACTTTTTTTTAAATTTATTTTTCACGTGTACAGGCCTAAGAAAGCCGAATTTCAGTCCAGGAAGACAACATTATTGCTGCCTTTAGTGAGATAACAGTCGAAATGCCAGAAAAAGCATACCACAATTGGAGCTTTTGGTTGGTTTCTCTTTCTAAGACTTTTAAAATATCTTCATATTGTACAATGAAGTCGCCGTAGTCTAGGAGCTAGTGTATTAGCTTATTAGACATGGGGTCACTGTTCAAATCACGTAGCTAGGGTGTTAACTGCAAATCACAGGTGAAACATCTCCAACAAAACCAGATGTTAAAAGAAATATTTCTAGGGCAATTAACTCTCAGCAAAAACTGTGAAGAAAATAAAATTGCCATGAAAAATTTCCCATAAATCTGTCGTTGGAAAGAGACTCTATACTGTAGGAACGAAGATTCCTTTCTTCATATGCTTGTCGCAGTGCTCAAGTCTAGATCGCATAAATTTTTTTCAAAGTGTCTGTAATCGTATCTTCTTCCTTTTTATTCAGTAGTCACCGTAGTCTAGTAGATAGTCTGTTGGCTAATTAAACATGAGGCTACAGTTCTAATCTCAGGTCAGACATATTGAATATTTCTCCGGTGATTATTTCTCTGCAGATGTCTTGCAAAACCTGTGAGAGTAAATAAAATGACCATGAAAAGTTTGTCAAAAGTCTGTCGTTCAGAATTGACTTTAAACTATAGGAGCCACCACTTATGTATAAAACTGATACACACACAAAATAAGTGGTATGAGAAGTTAGGTCGTAATCCTGACTAAAGTCCAAATGACCAGTTATGTATGTATTGTACAATGTCTCGTGTATAATGTAGAAAGCCAATAAAATTTTATTTTATTTTTGTGCTACAAACAGCAAATTATTACAAAATTTAAATTGATTTCTGCTTAAGAGGCTGTTGGAACAAATAATGACCATCAAGTGGACCCAATAACCGTCGAACCTAGCTTATAAGATAGGAAACATTAAAAAACTGTTTTATTTTGTTTTAAATTTGTTTCACATTAAATGCGTCTCATCTATTGGACAATTAATATCAAAGATAATTAATAGACTCCTGTGCTGGCTAAGAAATTAAATCTTTAAGTAAAATTTGTTTTCTCAAGCACATAATGGTTATTTCTCACTTCATTTTAATATAAACAAGCAAAAAAAAAATTAAAGAGACTAGACAACAACTTACGAACAAAAAAAAAAACTACAGGCAGACCACAGCTACAAAAAAAGAAAACCAAAAACAAAATAAATAAACAAACAAACAAACAAACCAGCTGATGACATAAAGGCGTTACTGGCCTTCGTATGACAATAAAAACAAAAATAAATTTTTAACAAATTAACCAAATTTGTTGAAGAAAACGGCCGGTGAGCTAAGGAGTAAAATAAATACAAACAAAATTACATTCAAATGTACAAGATTTTTGATGGGCAGACTTAAATACTTGAGAGAAAAATGTTTCAATCAAAAAGAAAAACAAAGAAAACTGAACATTATCTTAATAGACATACAAGAGCAAAAAAAAAATACAGAAGAAAAGAATTAAAAAAACTTTGTATGACTTGTTTATTTTATTCGATTCTTTTAAAAACCATTTAATTTAAGATGAAAGTTTTATTTGTTTTACTTGCTATTGTTTTTACTTTGGTTCTTTTGTGTCAGAGGTTTTTCGTACTTGTGGTTACAAATTTCTTTATTTTTTTTTTTCTTTAGTTTTGTTTTTCTCTTAATGAAATATGCTGTTTATGGTTATAAATGACCTTTTTCTATAAAAATAGTTGTAGAATAGCCCAGGAATAAAATACCAAATGAGCCTGAAAATGTTTATACTCGTTCACGTCTATACCTTGTGCCTTGGCCTTGGTTTTATTGTTTGAAATTTTCTCTCACATTTAAATTTGTTTTCATTTCTTAATTTTCTTTATTTATTTTTCTTTTTCTTTGTATTTATTTGTTGTTCTTTTTGTTTTCTTGGAATTAATTTAAATAATATGAAAAGAAAAAAAATTTTTTTTCTTCAAATTTATGTTTCTAATTTTGATTGCATTTACCGCAACTTTATTTGTTAAACTTTTTTTGTTTTTTCTTTTTTCTACTTTGAAAGTGAAACACAAATACAAGAAATTAACAAATTTTATGACTTTTAAGTAAAAATAATTGCAAAATCTGTTGTTATTGGCAGTTTAAATTATTTAATCTGTGGCTTACATTTCGGTCAAAGGAATTTATTTAAAAGCATACAGTGAATGCCAAAAGAAACTGTACACTAAAGATAAAATTCTAACAATAATCACAAATAACTTTTATATTTCTGCAGCAATTGAGAGAGTATTTCGCCAATAACTCTTTAAATTTAAATTTCTATATTCTAGAAAATAATTCAGTATGGCACTATAATGATACCGTCTTCTAGTAGTTAGTATGTTGGTTTATAAGACGTGAGGCCACGGTTCAAAATAAAAGATATTTCTGCGGCGACTTTCTTTCAGCAGATTTCTGATAAAAACTCCGTGAGTAAATAAAAATAATTACGCAGTCGCCATACTGTGGTAATTAATGTGTTTGCTTATTAGATGAGACCCCATGATTCAACCAACCTCTGGCTCAGACTTAGAAAACGATTTTCTCTCATCAGTCTTCCGGCCACATCTCTGAAAATAAATAAAATTTGTCATGAAAAGTTTCTCAAAAAAAAAATCTGTAGTTCGGAATCGAATTTAAGCTGTGAAACCCGTCACTCATGTCTAAAATTAACACACACAACATAAATAGCGTAGGAAGTTAGGTCGTAATCCTGATGATAAATTATGTATGCATGTGTATTACGAAAATTCAATATTCATCAAAACTTTCATCCAGTAAAATAAATGTGGCGCCCGCTATGTACCATGTGGCTCCATGCTATTGAAGCTACATGTCAACAAGATTAATGTCGCCTAATTGGGAAACGAAAAAAATTTCTAATGTACCATTACACCCACTCGCCATTGATAATAACATTCTGCCCAACGTAATTCTTTAAAATATATTCACGAATGACTCTCACAGTCTGTCAAATCTAAACGTAATCCGAAAACGATTATTTACTCTTTGAGCTCGCCAAAACAGGCACACTTCCGGATATCTCTTCAAACAAATTGAGTATGCCACTTATCTCGGCTAAATTAGGCACTGAGCAAAAATTCTTCTAAGTCAATGAGGAATATTCCTTCGCTGCCAGAGTTACTTGGCCCAGGACGCAATCTCATTACGTCCACAATGGCCTGTAAGGCCAGCTGCAGCTTCCATCAAACGAATTTTGCTGTGATTGCGGGTCGGCTGAAGAAAAGAAAAGTGTTGTCCACTTTCTCTTTTTTTCTGTTTCTTTTATTTTCTATTGCGAGTTGCAAATTTAGATTATTATGCTCTCCACTCCTTCTCAACTAAACGAAGTTATCAAACACTGATATCAAGGATACACCTTCCTTTATGAAACTTTAAGGCAGGTTTCCAGCTTAGAGTAATCGGGCTTTAGTGTGCAATCCCTGCGCTGACCAACTTTATCCTTAATTCCTTAATTCTTAATTTTTTCTTTTCTTTATTTTCCATATTTTTTTAAATTTTATAAAATTTTTACTTGCAATAATTGTCTAAAATTTATGTTTTTGTATTCCATTATCTTTTTTTTTTTCGCAATTAATTTAATTTGGTCCCCTGTGTTGAAATGCCAAAGCTATCATCCCATGTGTTATAATTTTAAAGTGAACACAATTAAAAAACAAACAAAAAAAAAACTCAATTTTCTTTATTAAATTTTGTCCATTTTGTTGTTCTCTTTTTGCTTGTTAATTAATTAATAAAATTGCATCAATGCTGTATGAGTACAAATAGTGGCAATTATACTGACTTGAACAAAATTGATTGATAATGGCTGGGGAAAGTGTTGGTGTTAGTGTTGGCATGTGCCAATCATTTAATTGAAAGGAAATATTTACGCAATCCATTAAAAAAAAAACGCTTATGAAATAAAATTCCAGAAGCATTTAAAATTTTTATAAAAAAATTTGTGAAATTAAATTATTTTTTTCATGTTATATGCGATACATACGTACATAATTGGCTTAAATTCTCTATTGCAACAGAATTTTGTTTCACTTATCCTATCTGCCAATATCATCGCCAGCCATTTATCTTTTGTTATGTCAGAGAATTGCCAACATAACACTTGGCATAACGGCTTACATCTACAATGGATTATTTTCTATGTTACTGTATCATACAACGAAATATACAAACCAAATTTCTAAACGTATGTACAACTACAAATGCTACATCGATTGACATTGTAACATCGATTGTGTATATGTGGAATGGAGTATGGAAATTTTGTTTTAACCTGTTTTGTTTGAAATTACGAAAACAAAATGATGTCTGTTGCACAATTAGCTTAGGAAAGCTGCATTATTTGTATTCCTTTTATTAGGATCATAGGTGAAAGATCTCTGTGCTCCTAATCGACATGTGTTTTGATTTGCAATACTACAGAACGACGTTTGATGTAAGTAAGGCAAGTTTAAAGTGAGGTATTCTCAAGTAAAGTTCAATTAAATTCTTAATTTTTAATACGACAGAGTAATGTTTTTGACCAACATGATGATTAGCTTCTGTGGGGCATCGTTAAAAAAAGTATTATGCCGACAAACCAGAGCCAATTCATCATTTGAAGGCCAACTTTCGTGATGCCATTGCTGAGATACGATTCCATACACTCGAAAAAGTTCACGAAAATTGACACGATCGAAGAAGATACTGTAAGGCCAGCCCCGGCAGCCATATGAATGAAATAATATTTCACTTCTAACCGGAACAATTGTACTTCACAGCAAAATAATAAATTTGGAAATATTTTAAACCGCTTTTGTTTTATTGCATGCATACATACATACATACATACACACACACACACACACATAAATGGTCATTACAATCATACAGTCAGTCAGCGTTTTAGACTTATACATGAGTGATGGGACCAACAGTTTAAAATCGACGCCGAACGACAGAATTTTTGTGTTGCCTCCTATTCCGATAGAAGGAAGTACTCGATTTCATCGCTTTGCTGGCCCAATGTAGCAAAAACTTAGGTCACTACCATGCCAACACCCAAGACGCCGGTGTTCCGAAGGAAGACTATTAATTTCTGACACAGAGGCGTTACCCTAAAGGCTTTTCTTTTGGTTAGCTATGTGATCTATGCAATATTCTTCCGGCCTGAGTACTTCTTGTTAATTTCGAAGGATGGTATCTACTGTTGAGGAAATGCAATCCAGCGTTAGGATACATAGCGTTAATAGATTGCATTCGGCAGTTGAAGTCTCACTTGATTCATATCCAACCCACGCACACTATTCTTTTAGCCGTTCGGTATAAATTCTTATTTCCAAATCTTTCGGAATATGGGTGGCTAATTTCTACAAGAGCTAAATAGCTTGACGGGGCCAGTAACTTTCAAGTTGTTCAGGTTCGACAATATAAACAGAAATATCGGAAAATTATAGGACTGAAGCACTTCTTTCAAATACATCTGCTCTCTGGTCAAACCCTCAGAGAAATTTGTAAAATACTTAACGTATTAGCTGCCACTTGTGGACTTAGTTTTGTGAAATTTGGTTAGTACAGAGACTCCGCTAACCTGTGGCGACACATTGTGCTCAAGTGGGCTTTGGTGATCAAATCTACCACTTCAACCAACTTACCTAACATTAACTGCCCCCTGATTGGCTATTTGTGTTCAAAATAATTCGCGAATTTTCTATTTCGATAAGAATTTTGTTAAAGGCAAACGAATTTGAAAGGCACTCGTAGTGAAATTTTTTTAAATTTCATTTCAGTTTTTCCCCCTTTTTAAAGCACATTAAAAAGATTGAATAAATTTAAATGATTATCTTCTTCTTATAAACTTCAATTAAAGATTTTAAATTCTTGTTTGTTTTTGAATTTACTTTTAAAATCCATTTTAGAAAATAATCAGCATATTGCCCTCTTAACTCTATTGAATGATTGTGTTCTTGATAATGATAAGAAATCTTGTTAAGAATTTCTTTCTCTTTAACGAGATTTAATTGTGTTTTAAAATCCTTTTACAGCAAATGAAAGGTTTCTCGTTAAATCATGAGTTAAAAATTTAAAATCATTTCTATTTTGTTTAACACAAAAAGGAAATATTCTAAGAAACGTATACGATATTTTGCCAGCATTAAAGTCTTTAATGCAACAGAGTACACTGGCAGTATGAGTAACGAATAATGGAATATTGCTCATACGCCTGGGGTTTTGGAAACAGTTTTTGTAGAAAATGTTAAATATTTAAAATATTTTATTTAATTTTTGCTTTTCTTTTGTTGTTGTTGTTTTTGGGAATTTATTTTGTTTCACACACAATTTCCAATAATCCCAGAAGAACCAAAGAAACTTTTTCTTTAGAAAATTCTTTAATAAAAAAAAATTTTTTTTCTTTTCTTAACAATTTCACTAAAAAATTTTATGTTTCAGCAGACGTAGTATACACAGCAGTCGTTAGTAAATTGTCTGTTGTATTGAATTTTATTTTTCTCAATTTTTTTTTTGTCAAAACCAAAATGTATTTAAAGTTTTAACAATTTAATATTCTTAAGAAAAAAAATTCAGAAAAGAAGAAGCAAACTTAAGAGACAAAATAAATATGTCAACTAATGTGTGCTTAAGTAAATGTTGTAATATTTACATACGTTATTACCATGAAAATTTAAGAACAATACAAGGAAAAGTTATCTCTACATCCTCTATTTCAATGTCTTCACTGTATGTCCTGCATTCATCATATCCCGCCACGTTAATCTAGTTGATTCGCCCTAGTCTAGTAGATAGTGTGTTGGCTTAATATACATGAGATTTAGATTTAAACACCAGCCCAGACATCTCCAACCAAAAAGGAAATTCAAAAAAAATTTTTTTTCAGCTACTTGATAGGAAAAATTCTGGCAAAACTCTTAGAGAAAATAAAATTGCCATGAAAAGTTTCTCAAGAAACTGTCCTTCAGAGTGGACTTTGAACTATAGGTTCCGCCACTCATGTATAAAATTAACACAAACAACATAAGTGGATTGAGAAACTGGGTGGTAATCCTGACTGAAGTGTTGAAATGACCAATTATTTTAGAATCGCCTTAATAGTCCTACTGGAAGACCAATTCGCAATGTGATCGATAAATTCCAGTCCGCTATGAGTAAAAGTATGTAGTTTGAGGCAAAAAATTTACATTTCACAGACCACATTTTGCGCTATGACTAGGAGCTGTCTGACCCTAATTTACATCAAAAAATCACCAACATTTTCAGAAAAATAGGTACGTAGACAAATAAAATTGTTGAATTCCGTACGATGCGAAACCATATGAGATCCAAGAGTGTCCAAAGCATACGAAGAAGTCACTCTTTAGAGTGGTTTTTTGAAATGTCAGCGTCATCGGTAAATATATCTGTGAGAACGACGTTCTGGTAAAGCGATCATAGTTAACGGCGAGCCCTATAGGTTGACTTCTTTTGACTGGAATTGTATAATCTGGATACTAATGACATATGGCTTGAATATGCCGGCACTACGTGCCAAATTAGATATTTTGCGTAAGCGATTTGAAGGCATCGTAGACTCATGTGGAGTTGATGTGAACTGACTGCCGGTATCATGCAATTGGACAACGTTAGAGTGCCACAGAGCTTCTTAAAGCCAACAACGCCATCGGCAAACTACAGTCTAATTTATGCACCATTAGTTACATTTAGGGCACTCTCTACACAGAGAAGCCGTGGCGGACATTTGAACGATTTTGTATTGCTACTCATAATGAAATCAGCAAGTCTTTCGAGCAAATAAACAAAATTCACAGATTTCACAGACACACACTTTGGTTTTATTTAAATTTAAAAGGACCCTGCAATTACTATGTATTCTTAGATTAAAAATATTTAAAAAATATACAAAAAATTTCGAATAGAAAACAAAGCGTGGATTGTTATTTGAATCTACTCCGAATTCTTGACACACATTTCAGAACTTAAAAAAAATTTCAACTGCATTCAGCACTAAGGCTTTGAAGCTCTTAATTCTGATTTCTTCTGCCAACTTTACTGAACTTACTTTGCCTTACATTTTCAAAATACCATTTTCCTCAGAGATTCAATTGTTTTCACTCAAAATAGTACTGCCAAAAACCAATTAATTAACTCTTGAGTAAATAATGTCATTGACTGTGGCTTAATGTGAAAATAATTGCTGCGTATTGAATATGCGATACGTTGGCCATAAATGCTGTATCACTTTAGTAGAGTAATTAATTAATTTGTTAGGCGACTCAAAATGATTTCGACTTGGGAAAGGAGATTTTTGTGTTGCATTTAATATAGTTAATGTGGAATGACTTTCAATTTTTTTTCAGGCAAAATAGGAAGACCCTAACACAGATTTTATGGTCTTACTTTATAATTCATATCTGCCTGTCTGTTTATTTTTAAAATTTTTATAACAAATTCATCTTGTCTTATCAGCATCATCATCCACCAGATGATGAATGCTGTCATTTGGTCATTTATACTGTCTGTCTCCTCTGTCTATGTGTCTGAGTGGCTGTGTCTGTGTCTGTGTCTGTCACTAACAAGTTACTTTGTTCTAAAAGCCTGTTTCTCTTCGACTTTTCAAATGATGATTGGAAAAATGCCAAAACGTGCTGAAAACATATTTTCTTTTACGCTGTGTGAGCTGTAGTCCAAACAAAACAAAATCAACATCCTTAAAAAAATAGTGTCCTTGAAAACTTTCTATTGTAGTATCCTTTATAAGGAATTTCTTGTTGTTAGTTTCAACACACATATCTTTCGCTGTCTCTAGATTGTATTGAAGTTTAAGTTCAATTTAAGAAAACTGTTCGACAAACAAAATAATTTTTATGCCGCATTAATTTGATGGTCAATGTTGGTCATTTACGACCTTCATATATTAAAAATCTATCACAAATAATTTTAAATAATTTACAAAAAAAAAAGAAGAAAACAATTTAAAATAATTTTTCTATGAAATATTGTTTAAAAAAATATAAAAAATTTTTTGTGGTCATTTTTAAAGAATGTTTTTTTTTATTGGCAAACAAAAAAAAGGAAATTTTCTAGGAAACCATAAAGAAAAGTTTAAAAAAAATTTTCGTAAGAGACTTTTAAGTACATTAAGAAGCAAAATTGTGGTATTTGGGGCTGAGAATACCCCTACGTGGTCTTACAGAAGCCAATGCAGCCATTACGAGTGATTGTTTAATGCGACTTGTGGAGCGAAGACATCATTGGCAAATATTTCTTTGAAAATAAGGATAGCGCAACCATTACGGTCAATGGAGACTCCCTATTATACCATGATAACCGATTTCTTTGTACTTGCTCTTCTTGGTCTTGATGTAAACGATATTTGCTTTCAACTTGCCTACCCTTTACATACATATATACATACATACATAATTGGTTTCTCACACAACTTATGTTGTGTGCGTTAATTTTTATACATGAGAAATCTGCTGAGAGGAAATCACCGAAGAAATATTTTTTATATTTAGTTTGGTGGAGATGTCTGGCCTGGGGTTTAAAACGTGGCCTCACATGTAATAAGCCAACACGCCTTCTCTTTAGAAGAAATAATCACTCTGGAAAGCATAGAATTTTTACTATTTCCACCTTGGGTCTTATTTATCGCCTGTAAACGCCTGCAAAATCCACTCTTATGACTATTGTTTGGTATCTTGTAATCTCTGGTTACACGGTTACACGAAATCGTACAAAAACTTGTACATATTGCGGTTAGACAAGATCAAATACTTTTGCGAATTACTTACAAGATTTCAGAACCCATCTTGGGAAAAGCTGCTTCATACACAACAATCGCTATACAATGTGAGATACCCACAGCTTTCACAATCTGCTTTCTAGTGAATTGAATGTGAATGTGATTGTGGGAGCACAATCAAATGCAGGAATTTTCCATAGTTCCTGGTGAAAAGCGCAGATGACAGACGATACACAGTTTTGCTAAATATTTTCTTAAATTAAGTTACCAAAAATTGGATAGAACTAAAAATCACAGTAAATCCATATCGTTCTTGTATACAGCGCCCATCGAAGTTTTCACAAAGTTTTTTATGTAAATCAAGTTATCAGTCGTAATTCAATTTTTTTTAATATCCTCTTTTGTATTATTCTCTTAAGCCATAGCAAACGTAACCAATGAAATGTTTCATTTTAAAATTTAAGCCCGCTTTTTGCGAATTTGAATAAATAAGTCCGTGACTGATAAGAAAAGTATTATTAAACCCTTTTTGTTTATTGGCACAAAACAAAGCAGAAATAATTCGAATGCCTTTCAAAATACGAACGTGATTTTAGTAAAACTAAAAAATTTATAGAGTGATCAGTAATTGTTCAAACAGAAGCTGGAAAGGTAATGTTTATTCAACAATAAATTTTCATGGCAATAAGTTGTAGTTGAACCAAATCGAGAAAACATTACCAAATCAAACTGGGTAGCAATTTATTTATCATACACCGTAGAAACCATCCATAAAGCGTAAGGAACCGATGGTCAATTGTGATATCACAATCAGTTTATCCAACTCGATGATCAAACAGAGAATGCTCTGTAGAAGACTATAAAGACTTCAAGGTAAACCTTACTTTCCGTTGAAGTAATTCTTATTTTGATGAGTTCAATCAAATATCTTTCCTCTGAAATGGCAGATATTTGATCAAACGGCCTGCCATTCATGGATAAGGATTATTTAATAACCTATGAAGGTGTAAAAACAGTCACGACTTACTGCAAATGTGGTAACTTCAGCGTGATTATGGTCATCATCAATAGAAATCTAATGGTAACTGTAAACTTCACAAATGTGGTTTTACATACAGAGACCATAGTCATGTATGCATTAAAAAACATCGCTCCTGTTAAAGAAAGTGTGCAGGATAATCCGAATTTTTCGATTTCACATTCAGTCAAAAATTCTTCATATTCTAAGGCGGGCATTGACACTTTCTCCTCAGATCCACAAACTAGACAGTCGTATGAATGCTAAGTTTGACATGACTTTCGATAGGTCAGTGGAGACCGTTAGAGTGCAATGAATGGCAATTCGTTTCCATAACTATATGAAGAAGACAATCAGTCGTCTGTCTTCTTATCCATGTGAGTCCAGCAAAGCCTGGTATGATAATAATTGCCCTCATACTGTCAACACACTTGAGCCAACTTATGAAACAGACAGAGAATACTCAACCTGGTTGTCCATGTAAATAAAAAGATTTACGGCTAAAATTACATCATTCAGCAATCTCCATGTGGCCACGATCACCGCCTTAAAATAACTGCAACCACCATGGATCATTTTGCCCAGTATTTTGGTGTCATCGGTTCTTAAATCAAGGGCCACACTGGGACACTATGGTTCGCCAGACTGAAACCCTTAGTCGGAGTCATCAGATATAAGTGTGATTACAGAGATTTTTCATACTCCTACCATCTTCAGTAAAAGGCGTCCATATCCTTAAAGACATTTTGCAAATAGAATGAGATTAGAGATCATACGAACTCTTCACATAAAATAAAATGATTTACCACCCCAAAAAAGGAGAATACCTATGCAATAAATTAAGTAAACTGTTGGAATTCCTCGTCTTTGAAGTCTCCGTAGTCTAGAAATTAGTGTGTTAGTTTACTAGATGTGAGTCCATGGCGCAAATGAAAAATATTTCTTCGGCGCTTTGCTCTCAGCAGATTTCTGGTAAACATTCTGAGAGTAAAAAAAATACCATGAAAAGTTTCTTTCGTTCAGAGTCGACTTTAAATTGTAGGTGCCGCCGTTTATATATAATATTAACACAAACAACCTAAGTGGTGTGAGAAGCTAGGTTGTTATCCTGACCAAAGGATTCTGGGTAAAAGAAGTAATTTTTACGTAGACTTCAGGCACAGATTTACTACAGGTAGATAGATGCGGATGCTGCAGTAAACTTCATGTGTCATGTTTGTCCCTTTTATTACTCTTTACATGCTTGGTTGTTATTTACGTTTGCTTAACCAATATATTTATCTGTTATTCCGTTATTATTTAAATGCAACCTAAAACACATACACACACACACACACATGCACAAATAAATTTTGCAATTACTTAAATAAGAATCAAATAATTTATCATTAATGTCTGTCGTCTGTCTAAATGGCCTCCAAACGCCTGTCTAACTGTCTACGCTTGTCTAAATACTCTTATGCCTTTTTGCCTGGGCAAATATAGAATAGAATGATGGCAATAAAGACGGCGATGATGATGGTAATTGGTTTTAATGCTGATGCTTTAATTTTCAAAAAAATACGCAACAAAAGTTTCGATTCTTTCCACGAGTAAGTATTTAAATTCTTTTGTAGGCACTTATAAAAGTCTACACATTCACTTGTTGTTAGATTTTGTTTGCATTTTTTTCTCTTTTTTCTAATCTTTTTTGTTTTAATTTCTTTTTTTTTTTTCTTCTATTTTTTGGTTCCTTTGCTGGTGGAAAAATTGAGACATTTTCAGATTTTCTGTATTAAAAAAAAAAAGACAAAAAAAAAAGAAAGAAGAAAAAGAATAGAAGCGTAAAAACCCTTTAAAAGTTTAATAGAAATGTCTTTAAGGAAAATTTGACTTGGGGTTGAAAAATTCTTATGTTGTCTGCTTTCCCTTTAAAGATTTTCAAAATAATCTGCTTTAAATTTCTTAGAGAAAAAGTTACAAACTTATTATGCCATTAAGTTTGCAAATGAAATAAATTTCTATCCAATTGGATTAGACAACAGGCCATTAAGGGGTTAGTATACTTCCGAATTTTTCAATCTATCGATTTTTCTTATTCAGGGTTTTAATTACTTTAATGCCATGGAAAAAATTTTGTTTTTTTTTAAACTTTAAGATTCTTTTATTTTGAATCATAAAATTTAGAGAATCCATGGTGCGCATTTAAACGATATTATATTCCATGCATAATGACAGGAATAGGTTCTTAAAATAAAATTAAAAAATTTCATTAATATCTGGCACACCCTTTGTTTTATTTAATTTAATGGATATGAAGCGCTTAATGAATAATGCCATGTAAATACAACATCAACTGATCAGCAATGAGTATTCAAAAAGATGAGTCGAATCATACTTACACGCATTCACTTACACTTATACGCATTCATACTTTTTTTTAATATCATACGCCCATATTCAAAGTTTGAAGTACTCATCATACTCATACTTAACACTACGTATGATGTTTTTGATTTCTACTCACCATGACTCAACATATACAAAAATCACAAAATAAGTATGAATCGCATACGAACGCTACAATACTCACTAGAAGGTTGTGTATTTGCTCTGTTTACTGCTCTGTGTTTTTTGCTTGTGTGTGTTTTTTTCTTTTATTATACCCATCACCCGAATCGTTTATAAGTATTTTTCTAAAGTTATGAATCTAAATTAGTTGGCGTATGAATCTAACATATTTGGAATGTTATGAGTTCGATGTCAACGAAGTACTCATACTCAGTGCAACTTATAAACCCATGTTGTAGTGTGTACGAATGATTCAGAGTAGTTAAATTTCAATATTGTCGTACTCAAAATTTCATGAGTACTTGTGAGTAGCGAAAAACTGATTCATTGCTGATCTCTGCTTTAATTCTGAAACGTTTTTCAATTTGTTTAGAATATGTTGTAAATTATTACACAATAAATCCATTGAGTTCACATGCCACATAGATGAATTTGGTTTGATGGTGTTTTACGCAAAGATCTTTTTCTAGGAAGTTTATATGAAAGTAAATTGAGTTGAAGTCATGAGGTAAGGCTTCAAAGAATTTTACGCAATAACAACGAATGCTGTTGTAAAATTTGAAGTTACCGTTATCTGAGAGATAGTGTGTTGGCTGATTAGACGTAAGGCCAGTCAACCACAGGCAGATAACCACAGATCAGACATCTCCAGCAAAGCGAAATAAGAAAAAAAACTTCCACTCAACAGAATTCTGGCAAAATCTCTGAGAGTAAATAAAAGAAAAAAATTGCCATGAAAAGTGCTTCAAAAAACGTTCGTCATTGAGGGTCGACTTTAGTCTAGGGTCGCTCTTCACTAAAATATAATATTAACACATACATCATAAGTGATGTATGATATCCTGAGTGAAACGTTGTAGTGAGCAATTATGTATGCATGTATGTATGTATGTATGTATGTATGTATGTAGCATAAATAAAAACTTCCAAATGCAAACTCTGTTTAATTACGTGTAATAATTTTATGAGTTTTTGCCATACAAAATCTGATTTTAAAATACTTAATACTGCGCACTAAACTCATCGCAAATGCGAGTGTAAATAAAAATTAAAAACAATTCGAAATAAAACATATGCCAGAATAAATACAGAACGTTATCTGTTATGATTATCTGTTGCATTGAAAACATTTTTGAAGATTCAAAGTTTTTTAGTTAAAAATGAAATCAAAATTTGTTTTTTATTGCCTGTGTTTACAAAACAATTTCAAAAGCTTTTTTTTTCGACTTTATATGTGGTATTTTAAGCATGGACATATGTTGTACGTATATATGGTTTGATGAATGTAAGCAAATGAATGAAAGCATAAAGGACATAACGATGAATGAAATTGCAACATCGTAACATTGCATTGGCGATCTATCTTCTGTAATTTTTGATTATTCAGCAAATCTGTATTGAAAAGAAGAGATAAGGATAGATGTAAGAGATAAGATAAAGATAAAACTTTTATTAAAACACACAAACAACTCATATAACTTAATTTAACAACTGATTATACAATAAAACATTATGTATTCAATAATATGCTAAATAGATACGTTAATTTCATATAAAAATAATGAATTTTTCCCCTTGCAAAACTATTTGATTAATGAAAACCAATTTATAAACGAAAACTCAATAATTTCATGAACTGGAATTCAATAAGCCTTCAACACAAATCCTGAATGTTAACAATAAATATGTTAAAAGCTCTACCTATATAAGCACATCTAATCATTACTCTTTAATTTTAAATTCATTTCCTACTTAGTATTTCCAATTCTCTAAAGCACTGACTTGGGGCCAACAATAAACAAGTAATGGCTGGAAAAATCAACTTCATGGCATGGTATTGTTTAAATAGTAAACAATAGAAATAAATAAAAAGAATCAAAGTTCCAAAGCTACCAACTAATTCGAATTTGATGTAATTGTATGTTTCTGGTCTATTTGTCAACATTGTTAGTTACAATCAAACAAAAAAATCAAAAAAAATAATAAAAAGAAATGAAGTAAGAAAGGTAATAAAACATTTTTAATGGCCAATTGAATGAATGGTTGCAGGCTAGAATGGGTATACTTTTCCTTCTCTCTCTCCATATGTTTGTCGGAACAACGGGAAGATTTTCTCAAATATTGTCGATAATCCCTTGTAGACTTAAGAATTTCACTCAAACAACTGTTGTCTTTTCCACAAATGTCAATAGAAATAAGGAAATAAATATTAGAGTATAAAGGGTGTATAATAATTATGTGATATTTTTAGAGATTCTCATGGAAAGCTGAAAATATGTAAATTGCAGGTTTGAATAGAGATAAAGCCTTAGAGCTTTTTGCAAAAGACTGCTGCTACGTTTAGTCATATTTTTTTTTATTACTTCAGCGTTGAGGCTTACACTCTCGGCTAAACCCTCTGCTACTAATCCAATTTACATTATTGACAGGACTACTGTGATTAGGTTGATAGAAAATACTTCCACAGGAAGAAGGTACCACGACGAATAGTAAGGCTAAGGAAAGAATTTTCTCTGCAATGATCTTTACAAAATCGCATAACACGAACATTTTGTTAGGCACCCGTGTTAATGGAGATAAAATCACCCAAAAAAAAAAATTGTCCGCATTAGAATATATTGTACGATGTGAACTACTTATCCCTAGCGACTGCAAAGAGAATAAATACCATGTTCCAAATGGATTTCTTGTTATATTTGTTACCTACGACATTAACAGAACCCCTGTTTCAGTTAGCAGTAACAATACTTTGGTCAGCTTTTCATACAATTATTTTCAGCTAGGTAAGGTTAGGTTAGTGGGTAGCTGGGCAAGCAAGGCAAGCACAGGCAAGTTCACTCTATGGCCTATATGATCCATTGTGATACCTAGTGTGAGGTAAGCACCCTAGCGTTAGTGATGGATTTAATCCAACACGAATTCTGAATGAAACCGACCAGTTGCCTCAGTGGCACATGCTCCACCATGCTTAGATCTTCAATTGTTTGGCACCCAAAAATTGGTGATGTCTGTTCTGAAATGCAAGGCACTCGCATAGAAGGTGTTTCATTGATTCCGTTTACTCCACATCTTTGCAGCTTCTGTAGTAATCAATAGAGCATGGTTGCAGTTAGAATTCCTGTTAGAATTCGAACCGTTTTTATGTCGAACTCAACCAGGGGACTGGTTTTCCCACTGACCACTGCTGGACATAGCAGTTATGAAATTCGGCAAGCAGGTATGCCGGACCATGCATTTTTTATTGAATTCCATGTTGATTTTTCCTATTTGAAATAGAATCCCAGATCTCTTCCGACTCAGTTCGTCTGCCATTTTGTTTCCCTCTATGCTATACTCTGCCAAAAACATTCAAGATTTTTAAAATCCCTTTGCAAGTATCCCTGATGCTGATGTTACAGCTGTTGCCTAACTTTAAGCGTAAATACTTAATGCATTTCAATGCAAGCTATTGCACTCGCTTGCAGCAATTCATTTCATTAACGTTCTATTGCTCCGTTTTATGATTATAACATAAGCTTCTGCTCTACATGCATAGATTCGTAGAATCGCTCCATAAGTTATTGATTCCAATGTCTGAGAAATATTTGCATTAGCTTTCGCAATATATATGTATGTATGTATATACCATATTGATGACCACAACTGTGTGTTCTATGACCAAGCGAGTGGATGGTATAAATCAGTGTTTATAACATAAGTTTTGTTTCTTGGAAAAATATCTTTTTTAGGAAAATAAAACTCTGTGTCCGTATTTACAGATATTTTCTGTGCTTTCTTTCTTTCCCTTACTTACTGAACACACACACAATATGAATCCGTTGTTCAGAAGACCGTAATGTTTGAAAGAAGAAGAGAATAAAAATAAGAAGGCAAATGACTTAAAAAGATCAAATAATTTGAAGAAATTCAAAACGGAAATGTTAAAACATTGAAAAGATTTATTTTATTGTATTGTGTATTGTGTATCGATGTGAGGTTTTTTATTCAATTTTCTTTCTATTTATTATACATACATACATACATACGTATGTATTTTGCCTTACAGAATAAAGGAAATTAAGGAAGTAAAATTTAATGAAAAGAAAAACAAGAATAAGAATTGATTTGGTTTCTGTATATTATTTTCCAAAGACATTCAAATATACAAATTCAATACAATACATATACAAATACACATACAGTACAGTACAGTACATTTATACAATAAATACAATATAATAATTCAATAAATAGATATGAAAACTGCCTTTTGTTTTGAAGGAAATCAAATAGAATTTTATTTTTCTATTTTTTTTTCTTTTCATTCATTCACAAATACAGCACAGCTTAGAGAGCAACGAAATGAACTGAATTAGTCGTTCCAATAGAGGTCATTCATTATGTACTACACAGTGTAGAATCAAATACTGAAGCGCTGAAGCATGATTTTATGTTTTAAGGGCATTTGGTATACATTTTTCTGTTATGAATGTGATGGAAATAATTTTATTGGAAATAATTGCTTCTACTATGATTAAAAGCAAACCAATATCGAATGCCAATAGGAAATTGTAATAAGTAAGTTGACATACTCGTACATGTGTAAAAAAAAAAAGGATATTTAATAAATAAAAGGAACAGGAACTAAAAACCATTAGTTTTCTTATAGATTGATTACATTTTATTAATCGATATCCAAAATTATTTCATTTTAGTTTAGTTTATTACTTTATAACACGCTAATAGAAAAAAAAATTATCTGTTTTACACAGTTTTTCTTCGATAAACTGAAAAAAAAAAACGTGGAAAATGTTTATGAGCCCTGTATTGCAATAGTCGATCACGATAAATTTTTGAATTCGTCCATTTTCTTTGCGGTAATTTTAATATCGAAGTTGCACTAGTCTTGTAGATAGTGAGGGTCAGGTCCAACATTTACAGCAGGTTTCTGGCAAAATATTCTACGAATAAATAAAATTATTATGAAAAGTCTCGCCACTCATGTATAAAATAAACGCAAACAACATAAGCGGTGTGTGAAGCTGAATTGTAATCCTGACTGAAGGTTTGTAATGATCAATTATGTATATACATATGGCAACTCTGATATCTGGCAGCTTTTAAAATTTTTATTCTAATTATTAAAAATATAGCGACTTACCGCAGGACATCACTTTATAATGGTAATGGAGCAAAGAGAAGTCAATTCTTATTTTATTCTTCTGTAATGAACGTCATTTACATCGAAATGGCTTAGTGAATACACAAAATTGTAAAGTTTGAGGCTAAGAAAATCCGCATACCATTTATGACAAACAAATACAACCACAACAATCAACCGATTGGAGACCTTATTGAAGCGGCGTAATTCAGCCTTTCTTTTTAAAGATGAAGTCGAAATTGCAGTGACTATGAACGTTATTTGTTGCATGAACTTGATAACGAAGTTTATGTAGTTTCAACTAAAAAATAGTCCTTTACACATCATAGAATTTCACCAAAACGGCATAACCTAACAAACCATCAATTAATTGCACCAACGAACAGAAAAAAAAAGAAAAACTTTTTTTGTCAACTGGCTACCTATATTATATGGTTTAAGATCGTGCTATTTTTACTTTGAGGTTTTTTGTGAAATTTCGATTTTATTGCGAATAAAACCTTCGAGAGGCGAGACTAGATTAGATTAGGTTTTGCAAGCATCTTGCCGTTTACATGCAAGTTTACTCTGCAGCCCATATGGCTCATTGTGATACCCGGGAGATAAGGCCCCTTGTCCTATTCCATTAAAGCTTGGTTTGAACCACCACGAGCGCTGAATAAAATCGGTCAATTCCTGCACTGGCTCATTAGCTGTCATGCCCAGAGCATGAAAATCCCTATCAATCTGTACATATTTTTATTTCTTTGCAAACAAAATGTATGAGAAAAGATTCTGCAAACCATAATATATAAAGCCCGGATTTATACACAAATGAACCAAAGCTCGATGCAATGAAATGGTAGTGACCTAATAACTCTATAAAATGACATCACTACCAATCAAGCCTCAAAGAATTACATGAAAATCTTCTACTACCTGACAAATACAGCTTAACCCTGATATTTAAGGAATATGGAAGAACTCAAATAAAATTAAAAATACATCAACAAATGGATATCATTGGAAAGTACTAGCAGAGTTTCTTAACCAAGGAACATAAATAAATAACTACAACAAAACAACAGTAAGATTTCAGTAGTTGCCAGACCGAAAATAATTTAAGTAAAAATAGAGTGAAGGAGTACGCTGCTCGTCGCTAGTAAAGCGACACTTATACACTGTAAAATTTGATCTTTAAAGTAAAAGCAGCACCTAATAAGATTGGTATTGTGGTGTTGTTAGTTAAAATATGCTGTTAATTGAACTTCGTTCAAATAAAATAATTACAGAAGATAAAAGTGAGCAGTTTTTTTTTTCAATTTAAATATGAGGATTATAAATGATGATTAAAAAAATATGTTCAATTAAATATAAAAGGTAAAAACATGTATACACCTTAGTTAGCGTACAGTGTTAGAAACGTTATTCAATCGAATTTCCGGCACATGTCATTCTGTCATACATACTTATCTAAAAGAGAATGAACATTAGTAATTCAAGGCTAACTTTTCGAAATCGGAGGACATCATTTACCCTAACTAGCTATTAAATTATTGTACTCTTAATTTTTTTTTGTTGGAATTATGTTTTGAGCATAAAAAACATTTCACAACGTATTTCATTAGAAACTGTTCCATACACAGGATACAAAGAGTATCTCTTTTTAAATTGTTTGTTAATAAACCTTTTGTGATAAAAACTGATTCTAAATAACACTCTACAATACAATTTCTTTCCTTTTTTTTGTTACCACTTAAAATCCTTACACAAGTTTTAAGGGCTATTTAAAGAAGAAACTTACATTCAAACCTTTTTCTCTATTGATTTACAATTGACAGGCCATAAATTATAAACCACTTATCCTTTTGAGGGGTGTTTTTTTAAATCCTTTTAAGCATTAAATGCAGCTTCTCGTTCACTTGTTTTGTTTGAATCGTCTGAAATTTTACACCACACACACACACACACACACACATACATTTACACACTTTATTTTAACGATTGTGAGTGAATATTATTTCACCATAATTGATAATGACTTTTTAAAAAAAGTTCTCTGCTACCAGTGATGAAGGATATAAATATCCTTTTGCAATAAATCATATTCAATACGACGAGCATTATTAGCAAAATCAACATTTCTCCATGACAAATAAAAATGATGATAAAAATGATGTTAAAAAATACAACAACAACAACAACAGTAGGGATTAGTAAAGATAAGAATGCGAGAGAGAGAGAGAGAGAAAATGAAGAGGGAAAATATATTGGCATTGGTATTTTGTGACTATAAAGTATTTTATGAACATCATAAAATCCTTTTCTTCTTTTTTCTTTTCTTTACTCACAAATTTATTGTTTATCTTGTGTATTTAGTTGGGGTTGCTTAGAAACAATATTAAGTGTTAGGTTTTGCTTAAGAGTTAGCATCTCTATTTAATACAAGGACTTTAATTCTGTAAAAAAAAATCAACATAAAATTAATTTTGATTTTAAGGCCTTAAATCGACTTTAATTCATAATTCAATCGAAAAATACTTCCTTAAGTATACACTTTCGTTAGAAGTATGCTCTTAAATTTATTCTAAACTAAAAAATTGTCGATATTTAGTTCATTTGATTAGAAACCCACTACAGAACCCCGTATGAACATTATATACACTGAGAGAAATACACTCAAATAATAATTGTTATCCCTTATGTATACTGGTGACTTAAGCCGGTTAGAAATGGAATATTATGTACGCTACTGGTTCGGACCAATTACTGTGCAGTTTTTCAAGTGCATGTGGTTATATCTCGGCAATGACATCACGAACGTTGGCCTTCAAATGCTTAATTGTCTCCGGTTTGTCAAACCTCAGCTTCTTGACGGTCATTTGACATCATCATTTCGGCTAACTAAGAGGCCATCAAACGTTTGACGCTATAAATCGATTCACATCAATAGAAATAGTACAAAAAAATCGGTTATCATGGTGCGATAGGTGTCTCCATTGACAGTAATGGTTGCACCGTCCTCTTTTTTAAAAATGTGAATGCTGCACCAAACAGTCACTAGTAATGGGTACATTGGCTTCTGTAACGTGTGTGTTTTCTGAATCCCAAAGACGGTAATTTGGCTTATTAACGTACCCACCAAGAAGAAAATGGGCTTCATCCGAATAGATGATTTTTCATCGTGCAGTTACTCTTTGGCCCAACAAACCCTAGCGTTGCTCAAGCGTAAATCGTTTCATCACGTCCAGTGGAGATAATGTACTGAATTTTGTGACAGAACAGAATGACATAAGTATTGCCAGATTCGAAGTAACCGATGGTTCAAATTTAAACCGATAGATGATACACCCTATATTTAATAACAACCTTCTCAAACGAATTATCGATGATTAGTAATTAAGGAAAAATAAGCACTGCTTAAGAAATCGCCGTAGCCACATTATACAAATTTAATGTTCTTTAGACCCTGGCCTAGTTCATCAATCACTCCTATCGTATTGTTTATTTTGATTAAGTTGTTGTTGCAGTACTCTTTGTCGCTACAAGTTTTCAAGTGTTAAACCTTTTTTAAAGAGATCGAATAGTTTTCCCTGAATTAATTAATTCTTTCCCTATCATTCTTTTTCTTTAGTGTATATTATTCTCATTCTTTTTTTTTTCTTTCTTTTTTGCTAGTTTTCTGTTTCGTTTTTATTAACTCTCCAATATTTTTTTTTCCTTTTGCTCTTTTGCATTGTCGTTGTTATAATGTTTCCCATAAAAATTGCTTCCAATGACTTTTTTCTGTTGTTGTGTTCTCCGATATGCACTCATAAGCATACGAATCCTTTCATCAACTACTGGGATACATTCTATTCTCTGCTATTCTCTGAGTACATTCTGTTCATCGTGATGTTTCTTCAACTCCTTCAATAGCACGTGGGAATGATAAGTTTATTTGCAGCTGCTGCTCTTCACAGTTCACAATTGCACAATTGTACGATTGTTGTATGCATGCCTTTGTATTTTGTGATAGATGGTGTGTATGTGTCCTTTGTAAATGGTGTGTGTGGTGTTGTGTTAGTTTAAGTGCATGTGTGTGTGTGTGTATGTTAGTATATAATTTTTATTATATTGTATATGTAATCTGGTAATCTCCCATAATTTTCTAAACAATTTTAATGCAACATTTTTGTATTGTTGTTGTTTCTCTGCTCCGTTATTTTCTTGTTTACAAACACACACTATTGCTGCAGTGTTGCTTTTCTTGTCCTCATTCATTTGCTATTTTAAGTGCAAACTGCACTTTTTGCATTTTACATGGTTTGTTTGACTGTATTAAGAAACTATTTTTATATCTCTTTCTCTCTCTCTTGAGCGAGTGGGATGGCCAAATGAGAGTATTTAGAATTTTCACAGTATTTTGTTCTTAATGATCACAATTATTTCATTCTAAATTTTTATTACTCAAGTTAATGGCCCTATTTTAATAGTTTTATTACTGAAAAAGAAAAGCATTTCCTGCCGGGATAATTTTTATTTTATGGTGGATAACATGGAGTTTAAAATGAAATAATAAAATTATAAATTTGTTTAATAGGATTTCTTATTAAAATTAAAATTAAATAGATTTTAAGTTCTCCATGCCGGTCTGAGGAATATTCTCCGATATGTCACACTATTTTTGTATAAAAAAATTCGTGACATGCAGCAATTAGAAAAGCATACAGGACCAGAAATACAATAGCGAGCGTACAACGCTTTCAAATCATTAAAATTTTATTAAAAAAAAGTTCAATCGGCTTGAGAAATGTATTTCTATCGATAAATTATCTTCAACGGCAGTACATATATTGAACTCGTTGAGTAAATTAATAAACAAAATTACTGGATTTGGTGTGAAAAGCTGCCAGTTGCAATTCAAGAGTTAACAATCTGCCCTAAAAAATACACTATTTAGTGCGATTTGCAAGCTGGTGGGATATTGTCGTTCTTTAATAATGATAACTCACATAGTTACGATCAATGGCATAAGAGTATCGTGCAAAAAAAAATGTCATTTTTTCGTCTAAAGAGAAATAATTGGACTTAGATGATAAGTGGTTCCATATACCATATGGTACCCTAGACCATTAGCTCATAGGTGAGCAATTAAGCAATACGTGAAGTCTCTCTTTCTTTTAACTGTGGGACCCTGCCACTCAGATATAAAATTAACATACGCAATTAGGTTGTAATCCTGACTGAAGGGTTGTAATGACAAACTACGTATAGATGTATGTATGTACGTGAAGTCCTTGCTGTATAAGGATAAGCCAGTCTTAATTCCAACCCAGAAAGAAAGAAAGACAGCATTACAGCTGGGAAAAGGGATTTATGCTCATACACAGTCTTTTACGCTTTTATACAAGCCTAACGCTATCAATTCGCCTGATCTTAATTGCCAATAGATTTAACAAAAATGTGAAATTATTCTTTCTGGAAACTTGTCGTGAATTTGAATTTGTTTGAACAACAATTGATTGTATTAAGTGGCCTCATTTCGCTAGAACCACAAGCCTTTCAATTTTTAGTTCTTAATGGCATGAAAAAAAAAGTCGGCTACAATGCTTGAATAATTTGAGAAAAAATTTATTAAGGTCTGGATGCATACCAAACAGTCATTTTTTTCGAATGCAATAGCTTTTCCACAATCAGGATCAGGTTTCTTCATCTTGTTTTTTGATGTAACCAATGAGTAAGAAATGAAGCCATTCGCTGAAAATTTTTTTGAAAAACTTAGCATTAAAAACCCTAATTGCCCTAGTTTCTAATCGGCACATATACACGGAGTTACAAATGATAGGGAGGCTTGAAATCGCCATTGAAAACCTATTGCTCTAGTTTCTAATCAGCACATATACATGGCTTTGTAAATGGTCAGCAGGCTTTAATTACTGTCTGAGTTAGCCTTTATATGCATATATGGTGGCACACATTATGTCATAGCGAGTAAGATAAACTCAATCTACTTCACTTCCTGTAATAGATTCAATATTTTAGGCAATACGTATACATTGCAATAATACACAGGTTTAACCACATCCGTAATGCTTGCATGCTCTTCAACTTACTTTATAATCGTATCGATTCCTTGCTTACCTTTTATACGTTCATCGAATGATAAAGGACTCATGATCGTAAACGACGTATTTTACACAATGTAAATGAAATTTAGTAGAACGAATTACCAATAATTTTGGAATCACTTAAGGGATAACTCTATAAATTAGTTTAAAAAGTAATATTAACTAATTTTCCCTATTTTCCCTTTAATCTATCAACCAAAATTGCATTATTTTTGAAGCTATACAGTAGAGAAGATATACAAAGACTCTAAACTTTAGCTTTTAAGCAGCATGCATTAAAGCAAAGCATTCGACAGTCAGTAAAGTAGTGTTTTTATTATTTTTATAATTTTTTTTAAATTCTATATTGTAATTACACTAAATAAGTCTCTTTAAATTCCCATCTAATTACCAGGATAATCCACTACATATTTAATTTATGAGTGTCTCTTTTACAGTGATACAATACTCACTATACTCCTCAATATTTTATGACTCTCTTAGATTTTTTTTTTAGAAATTTGTCTATCCATAACCAGTATTTTTCTCCTCTTCTCATCTTGAGATAAATCATAACGTATGTTCCCTTTACGAACATGCGCAATAATTAACACGAAACTCTTTATCCTTAACTGTACTCAACCATGTTTAGTTGTACTCTTTATATCAATTGTAGTGCTTTAAGTGTTCCCATAATAAAGTTATATGCTGGCGATATAAGAAACAAAATCACAACAATTTCTTGTAATAATTGTAGCCAATAAAATAAACAAAAACAAAAAAACGTTGCATGACAGGCAGAGTTGAAAGTTGAAGGGGGTCAATTACCGTGTATATTGACAGTTTATGACATTTTACAAAATACCATTAAAAAAAAAAAAGAAACAAGAAACTTGTTGCATACGTACAACTCAATAAAGGAAAATTGACTTAAAATTAAAACAAAAATTCAATATTTCTATCTCTTTCACTCTTTCTAGTCTTCTATCATTTTTTGAGAATTTCTTACTTTTGCAAGGTTTATTGACTTCAGAATATGATTTTCTTTTCCTTTTATTATTCCATGCAAGTACTTTTTGATTTTATCATTTGGGAATTTTTGTATTTTCAACTGAACAAGAGAAGAAACGTAGAGTATTCTTGATACTCTTTCTTTATGAATCAAAAATCATAAATTAAAACAAGAAAACAAAAATCTGAATTTCTATTACATGTTGTACTTGCTACTGTAGTTGGTTGCTATTGTTGTTGTTGTTGAGGTGATTGTATTATAATTTGTTAAATTTTCTTTGAAAACCATACCATTTTGAGACATTCTTTTGAAAACAAAAAACAAAAAAACAAAAAAAGTCTCCACAGAACTGCAACTGAATGGGAAATAAGTTGCCGTAAATTGTGTGAGTGAATGAATGAAAGAGAAATTCGCAAATCGAAGAAAAGAGGAAAACATTTTGGCCAACGGTTATTAAACTTTTGCAAACAAGAACAAGAATAATGTCATTAATTTTGTTCTTTTATGCTCTAAAAATACATTTTTTTGCAACACTTGATATTGTTAAAAGGACAAAAAAAGAAAGAAATGAATTGAGTAACTGAAGTATTAATAATTGAAATGGTCAAACAATTTATTTTTTATTTTATAATTTAAAAACTGAAATTCAATGTTTAAAATTATTCAAAACGTTTTAAAATTTTGCAAATGCAATGTCAGATAAGGAACATTACTTCATTCATATAGCTGCCCCGGCTGATCTCACAGCACCTCATTTGATCGGACCAATATTCGTGCAATTTTTCGAGTGTATGGAGCGTATCTCGGCAATGGCATCACGAATGTCGGCCTCTGGTTTGTCGGCATAATACTTTTCTTTAACGGCACCCAACAGAAAATAGTCCATTAGTGTCAAGACGCGAGCTTCCTGGCACCCAATTGACATCATCATTTCGGCTAATTAAACGACCATCAAACTTTGACGCAATAAGCCGATTGCGACATGAGATATGAGGCAACTTGCATCATCCTATTGAAACCAAACATCGTACATGAAGAACGGGTACAAGAAATCGGTTATTATGGTCCGATAGGTGTCTTCATTGACCCTAATGGTTAAGCCGTATTGATTTTCAAAGCAATAAGGGCCAATGATGTCTACGCTCCACAAACCGCACCAAACGTGACTCGTAATGGGTGTATTGATTTCCGTAAGACCACGTGGAGGCTTTCCAAGCCTCAAATACAGCAATTTTGCTTATTAACGTATCCGCCAAGCGGAAAATGAGCTTCATTCGAAAAGACAATTTTTTTGGCAAAATCAACATTATTGTGCAGTTTCTCTTTCGCCCATCGATGGCCATGTGGTTTCAACTCTTCAACCAATTATACTTTGTAAGTCCTCACATCGAGATCTTTTCGCAAAATTCAATGGAAACTGATGCATGAAATATTTAATTTTGGAAAACGATGGCAAGTTGATGTTGATAGATTCTCACGCACACTCTTAGTCACAGCTTTCATATTTTCGGGTATAGGCATTGTACAAACACGCTTACGTCTTGGCACATCAACTATAGAACCAGTTTCACGAACTTTAGCAATGAACTTGAATATGCCGGGCACTGTTGATCCCTTTCTGCGACGAAATTTTGTACGATCTTTTCATGCAATTTCCGAGCAATTGTTTTTGTTTTGGAAATAAATTTTGATTTTTCGAAATTTCGTAAATCGATTCATTATGTTTAGTAGAGATAATATAAGGAGTTTTGTGATAAAATAGAATGACCTAAGTATTGCCAAAAGCGAAATAACCGATGGTTCAAATTTAAATCAATAGATAGCCCATTCTCTATATTTTTCTGAAGTGCATGCTGACGATGATGAAGAAGTCACTTATGAGATATCTAAGCCAATTCCGTCGTCATCAAATAGTGGATCGACTGTTCGAACGGTTTCTTTTTTTTCGTATTTTGTATTTAATTAGTAGGGAAAATCTATTACAAAGTGCTCTAAACTTCTAAGTCGAGCTAGAACTGTCTACAGTTGAGCCGCCTAAAGGAAACCTACATTCACAGTTCCCTAGCTTTGGCCAATAAAATATGATTTGTGTTCCGTTATATTATATCAACAGTGACTCACTGCTCCGGGAGCTTAATGAGATGATTTTGTGATTCTATTTTATAGTCAAGAACTGGTACTAAGCGCTAATTACTTACAACTCCTTATGGTGAAATATTCTGAGAAAAAAATTGCTTTCAATAGAAACTTATGACAGAATCGAATCACATTAAAATCTTAAATCTTAAATGCTTTTAAAAGAGCCAAGTCTCGAAAGTCATTGAACTTTATTTAAAATTTGTTTAAAAAATTGCCTTTAAAAGTACCCGCCATTTATTAAAAAAGTTTAGTTTTTATATCTTCTAATATTCTTCTTGTTTTATATCACAGCCCAAGTGATTTTGCATTTTTCTCCGTTTTTCCTTTTCTCTGTAGAATTTTCTCTTTAAAATTCATTGTGTTCAAATTACGTTTAAATTTACTTTAACCATCGAGTGTAAATATAAATCACAACTGTTTTGTTTGTCTCTAAGGCTATAAAATAAATTAACACCTCATATAGAAACCAATTTACAAAATATTACACATATGCACACACTCACATATGTGTATGTATGTATGTATGTTATAAAAATCTTTCTCATATTTTTTATACATTATCATACAAATATAAGCCCATAATTTTTCAAGTATTTTGCATGCAAATGTGTCTGCAAAGCTATGAAAGAGAACAGACTGACTGAATGAATTCTGTTAAACTGACAAAGGAACACTAAAAATAAATACTTTTATTGACCTACACTGTGATATCATATGTGATAAGTGGTGGACAGTATTTTTGGTTTGTGCTGATTTTAGTGATACCTTAAATGACGAAAGCTCTAAGCCTTTCAAAAATTATTCTACAAAACAAAATTCCAAATTTTTTTTATTCGAATTTTTTTATATCGTGTAAGTAAACAAACAATATTCTCAGATTTGGCATAATAATAGTCCACTTGAGATCCTAGAGCATTCAAAGTGTCTCGAAAAAGTCACTCTTTGGTGTAGATTATATGATGTCGGCATGATCGTTTCATATTTCTTTAAGAAGGACATTTGCAAGGCCATTACTGTCAATGCCAAGCATTACATATGTACATAATTGGTCATTACAATCCTTCAATTAGGATTACGACCTAGCTTCTCACATTACTTATGTTATGATTGCTAATTTTATGTATGAGTGGCGAGACCTATGAACAATAGGTTTTTGGAAAACTTTTCATGTTAATTTTATTTACTCTCAGAGTTGTTGCCAGAAATCTGCGGAGAGGTAGATTACGGCGACTACAAGGTCTATTATTAACAATTTCTTTTGGTCTCTGGATATTCGGAATAAGCGATTAGAGGGCATGATCATCACACGTGCACTTGATGTGAACTGACCACTAAAATCATGCGGTTTTACCGCGTTAAACTTTTTCTTGTAGGGCTTCCTTAAAGCGCAAGTATATGCGAATAAGCCACATCCTCAAAGCCAACATAAGCCATGCGATCGAATAAATTCACTGATTTCAAGCTTGGTACTTCTGATGCGACCCACATAGAGAAACTATGACGAACATTTCAACGACGTTATATTTAACACATAATTTTTTTTTATAAAACCAACTCATGCTCAGAGTATGGCCCCTACTTATGCAGTTCATTTTGTTGGAATTAGGAAAATAGGTTGTGAGAAGGAGAACAGATAGAGTATTGTTTGTGTATTAGAATCGTGTTATACTATAAATGGCAAGAAAGACTGCTGCAGTTAGGGAGTTCCACATACTGATAGTTCGACCAAAGAACGAATGCTGTTTATAATGCAGTATGCGATCCACTGGCCAATCGTCCACAAACGGTTGTGCCCTGCAAGAAAGACGAGTGCAGCGTAAAAATATAAGATTTTCGAGAATAATTCCCTTATGTCGCTAGAGCAAAATCCGTTGTAGTAGCGATAGAACAATCAATAGAGCTGGATACCCTACCATCATTAATGACATCAATAAGTCTTTCAAAGGAATAAAATGTTTCGATGATATTTCAAAGCCACTTTGTTTTAACGACATGTAGCGTTTACCAAAAAGCAATCTTCACAAGATTTCCGAAATTAAGATCCTTTACTATCTCAGTCGGCTGACGCCTTATAGTTTGCTAGTCATAAATACCTTTCCTGACATATGGTCCACATACAACAATTTATGTATACAAGTAGACTTTTAATTATGTAGGGCATAGCATTTAACTATTTTTAGTTGTATTTATGGTAGCCATCCAAAGCAACAGCATTATTATCATAGTCATTATTCTGTTCTATCTTTAAGCCCCTATGCATACATGAATGAATGAATGAACGAACATTTGAACATTTGAAAAAGTCAAGCAACTAATTTAAAAGCCAACACCAAAAAAAGGGGGGTGAAAATATTGCAAAAACAACGTTTCAAAAAGAAAGTGCAAATGTCTACGAGCATTATAATGTTTGCCGTAAAAATAAATCAAAAGTTGTGGTGTGCGGTTTTGTTGTGTTTTGTTTGTTATTGCGTGGGCACAGTGTAACAAATTGTTCGGTGGAGACTTTCAACTGCTGAATATTTGAATTAAAAGATTTTTGCTATTTTTAATATTTTTTGTTGCCACTGTACTGTCTAGTTAATGTTAAAACATGTCCCATATTAACCATTTCAGTTCAGCCACTTTTACTATTGTTGCACCGCCATTGAGTGGCGAAAAATGTTTTTCACTGCAAAATTTATTTCGAAAGTGTTTCTCATCGTGTGGTGGTACATTTAACCCAAAAGAAGACAAACAATTTGTGGGTTATTTAAGCATAAATTCGCTAAATTTATGAAAAGCAAACATTTTAAGCGAAAGAAAGAAGAGAAAAAAAGGCAAAAAAAATGTCTAAAAATATTATGTCTCTGGAAAATCTATTTCCTTTTTAAAGGTTTGAGTTTAAAATATTTGTTAAATACGTGTTGTGCACTAAGAGAACAAACACATTGCCATTGTTTAATGTGTAGTTTTGTTTTTTTTTTTTTTTTCTTGCTACGTTTTGTGGCAGACATACATTTTAATGAAACATTTTATTTGCCACATGTGGTTCTGATATTTAAAATATTTTCTTTTGTCTTTCTTTTTTTCATACAGAAGATAACACAAAGACTACGAATATTTTTCATAAAGATAAGAATTTTCTAAATTTTTTTTTTTGATTTTGTTTTTGTGTCATTTAAAAAGGTTAAATTTAAAGCTTAAAGAGAAAATATCTTAAATTAATAATTTTTGATATTTTTATCACATTTTTCTAACACGATTTGAATATTTTCAATGCCTTCGTTCTATAGTGTGAGCCATCCATTGACATAAATTTTAACCTTCGATTATTTCGAATCTGGCAACACTTATGTCACTCTTTTCTGTCACAAAATTCAATATATTATCACCACTGAATGTAATGAATCGATTTAATCTTGAGTAACGTAAGGATTTGCCGATTTAAAAAAAAAAATTATCTTTTCGGATGAAACTTACTTTCATCTTGGTGGTAATGTTAATAAGCAAAATTGCCATATTTGGGACTCAGAATACCCCTACGTAGTCTTACAAAAGCCAATGTACCCATTACGAGTGACTGTTTGATGCGGCTTATGGAGCAAAGACATCATTTGTCCATATTTCTTTGAAAATGAGGATATCGTAACCATTACGGTCAATGGAGACACTTATTGCACCATGATAACCGATTTTTTCTTTGGACCCGCTCTTCGATGTTGATTGAGTGAACGATGTTTGATTAAGATGGTGCAACTTGTCATATATCTCATGCTACAATCGATTTATTGCATCAAACGTTTGATGGCCGTTTAATTAGCCGAAATGGTGATGCTAATTGGCCGCCAAGAAGCTGCTTTTTTACACTGTGGGGCTCCATTAAAGAAAAATGTTATGCCAGCAAATCAGTGACAATTAAGCATTTAATGCCTCTCCCATACACTCAAAAAAGTGTATTAAAATCGATTTGATCATATGAGGTACTGTAAGGCCAGTCGTGGCAGTCATATGCATGAAATAATATTTCATTTCTAACCAAAACAATTTTACTTTATAATAAAAACATAAATTTGGCAAAATTTGAAACTGATTTTGTTTGATTGTATTTTTAAATTTTAAATTTTAAATGGCCGACCCCATGCTTAAGGATACTATTTCTCTAGATAAGTCTGCATGCATTCCATGTCGTAATGGAAAACGCTAGTGTACGTATTGAATACACTCTCATTGTAACAATTTTTAATTTGTTATCATTACCATGTATTCCAAAGTTATTTTGCAATTTGCCATCCGTCCATTTACACCACCACACGTTATTTTGAAAACAACGTTAGCAAATTCAATAATTCGCCTGAAAGATTATTCATTGCTCATGAAAAACTGCTTTGAATGATTAAAAATATCCACAGGCGGTCGAATTCTTTGACTTAATCCCTCAGCAGCTCACAGCAAATGCTTATGTTTCTCTGCTCAATAAATATTAAAGAATTTAAGCTCCATAATAAAAATTTGATAATTAAATGGAAATTAAAAATTTTAAATAAAAACTGTTATCCTTTCAAAGTCATTTTGTTAAAAATTAATGCAAGTCTTTTCTTTTGTGAGCATTTAATTTAATTTCATTACTTTTTTTGTTATTATTATACAACGTATAACGAACGTAATATTTTTACAGCACTCCAGGTGGTATGAGTAATAAAAAATTATTTTATTAAGCAATCTGTCGCTCATACGCATCGGTGGACGATTTTATTATTCGGACAATGTATTAATATTTCATGGCGCACTTTGTTTTCATATCAAACAGACATTACTATACTAAATGTTGAATGTATGTTGGGTTTATGCTGAAGATTGTAATAATTTTTCTTTATTATTAGTGAAAGTGAATGAATGCATAATCCCAATATGTTCGGTTTCTTTTTTCATGCATTAATTATACTCTGCGTTCTTTAAATAACTCAGCCATTGACCTCAATATTTATTTCATTTCGAAATTTTTTTAATATTTGCAAATTAACACAGATGTTGCATCATCATTCATACCTGCTCATACTTTGTCTTATCAAGACATTCTCTGGCACATATTTATTCAAATCTATTCTGTATTCTTATTATTTGCAAGGCTAAAATAATTAACCAGAATACAATGGGAAATCGTAACAAAAGCACTCACAATTTATTTATTATGTTGCATGCAACACTGCTTTAGTTATTTAAACTTAAGTTACCCCTCCCCACCAACTCTGGCAAAACATTGTTTAATTTTATATTAAATAGAGTAGACATTATAGTTGTTGCAATTGGTTTTGTTTTTTCTTTCTCCAATTCAGGCTGTCCACATTTTCTATGCTGTTCTAGACAAGGCTTAAATAAAGAAAAAGAGAAAAGATAAAGAACAAGAAAAACTTTCAAGAAGATTTGTGATTTTATAATAAACAACAACAATAACAAACACAACAACAAATGCAAAAACTTATGGGGCCACATTGATATGTAAGGGCTCAGCAACGACCAGCATTTGGCTTATTTACACTCTATTGCGATAAATGATAATGAGATACTGTTGCGGATAATGTGAGTAAGGATAACAAGTATAATGATAATGATAATGATCATGATAATCTTAATAATCATGTAAATTGTCGTTATGAATTACTTTAACAACAAATAGTCGGAAAACTTTAAACATAAAAGAAAAATAAAAAAATTAAACGAAAAGAAAAGGAAGAAAAGTAAAGAAAAGAAAACAAAACAAAACGCATGCAATAAAGAGATAAACAAAAATTTGTAAGTGATTTTAAAGGAAACAGAAATGGAAAATATGTTTTCAAAAAGTCTATGGCTTTTGCAAAATCTTTGACTAGTTTTGCATAAATGTTGGAAAATTTTGTAAAAAAAAATTCTAGAAAAAGTTGTAAATCCAAAGCCAACAAACTTTTATGTGGCCATTATAAAATATATTGAACTGAACTGAAATTTTATTCTATTTACTGAAAATGTTTTTTCCTAGGCAGAAATTTCAAACGAATTTCCGAAATAGTTCAGCTCAGAAGTATTTGATAAAATTCGGAAAACTTTCAAGGATGAATTTCTAAAACAATGCTCAGATTTCTTGTCCTTTAAAGATAATATTGTTACGAAAATGGAAATGGTGTAACGTTGTTTAACATTAAAATGTTAAACGAAAGCTACAAAAACAAAACGACGGACTTGTTTACTTCATTAAAAAAAAAACAACAACAACATCAGTATAACTAGAAAAAAGGAATAAACAAGTCAACAACAAACAACAACAAGGGACGAACGTCAACAAGATACAAAAACAACAAAGAAGAAAACAAGTATGAATGTAAACAACATGTTTACATTCTTAGAATTCTCGTGAAGGCGAAGACTGGAACCTTCGCCTACGAGAACATTCATCACACTGTTTACGTCGCTATATAAAAGGCAAGGCAAAGCATGCAAAGTCGGAGTAGAAGTTCAGTCAGTCTTGTACAAAGATGCGTTGCGTGTGAAGTAAACCAAAGATCTGCAGAACAATTGTGTCGTAATTGTTATTGTTTATCGCAAAGGGCATAAATAAAGGAGTAACAAATAAGCAATTGTTGCTGTTAGAATCAATTGTGAACAGTGGCATACAAAAGTTGTGTAAATAATAAAGAGCTGAATTAAAATTGAACAAAAATTTATTTTTATTTTTATTTGCAATCTTTGAGCTCATATTTTAAACGTTTTTAAAAGGTAAAAACGTAACAATAATGTGCAGTGCCATTCTATTTGAATTATTCATCATCTGTCATCTATCATTACAATAAAGTGACAAACGATATAAAAGTTTGAAAAAAAATTCTAATGCTAGTGCTTATGCCGGCCTGAACTTTGCAACTTCTAGAGGCAGTAGTCTAGTTAGTAAAATGTAATGTTATTATAAGTGGTTGTAATCCTGATTAAAGTATTGTAGTGACCAATACATATGTATTATATGTATGTATGCATATTGACCCAAAAGTTCAATCGTTCTACAAAAACAATGTGATTGTTCTCCAGTATACAAGTATATTTGTATTCTAACAAAGAATATATATTCATACATAACCGTTCAGTTCGGATTACAACCTAGTTGCTCACACCACTTATGTTGTGTGCGTTAATTTTATGCATGACTGTAGGGAACTACAGTCTAAATTCGCCTCTGAAAGACAGATTTTTGAAACATTTTTCATGGCAATTCTATTTACTTTCAGATTTTTTTGCCAGAATTCTGCTGAGAGCAAGTCGCTGAAGAAAGTAATCCCCCCAATATGTCTTTATTGGAACAACCTTATCAAGAATGAAACTGTTTATTAGAGAGAGAACATGTACAGTCCTGAATTCAAAATCGAATTTCTTGATTTTGAAATTTTTTAATCAATTTTTTATAATTTTTTTTAGTATTTGAGACAGTAGCAATGCTGTCAGGTAAAAATATGATTTCTTCCTTACACTCAACCATGTTCAAATTATATACTAGCAGTCTGTTCGATGCAACAGTCAATTTGTGCAAAATATATGCTCCTAAAAACCCCCCCCAAAAATTATTAACGTAAATCAAGTAAAAATTTAAACACCAAAGTGCCCCTTTTGGGTGTTAATTTTTTTTTTCACTTATACTCACAATAATAAATTTCAGGTCTTTCATTGTAATTTCATTTTCAATCTAACAGTACAAAAGAATCTCTGATATAACTTTCACCTTTTCATGATATCCAAACAAAAAGCAACAAAAAAAATTCTCTTCCAGAAGTAACTAATCCTTCCTACATAAAGTACATAACATGCGACAGGCGAAGAAAATTAGTAAAAAAAAAACCAGGGAACAGATTTTCGAGGCAATGAAAAGCATTTTTTTTTTTTTTTGAAAAAATTTCAGTGAAAATGCATTAAATGAAAGCACTTCAAAACACTTGATAAAGTTGTTAACAAAAGAAGAAGACAAAAAAAAAGGAGTGCAAAAAAAAATGAAATGAAAATTCTGGCTACAATAGCAGATAAAAAGAAACATGATACTGCATTATCATCATTCGTAGAGGAGAGACATAATGAAATATTGTTTTGGAAAGACCAGCGAAATTTATGAATTTCGAAATTTCAAACTACAAGAAAATGTTGTTAGTAGGATATCTAGATTAACTCCTTTCGTTTGGTCCACCTAAAGAAGATCTACAAAACAGGTGTTCGAGTCCTTACTTAATTGGTTATCACAATTCTTTAGTCAGGATTACAACCTAGTTTCTTACATCATCCTTGATGTGATTGCAAATTTTATGCATAAACGATTGAGTGTGCAGTTTACAGTCGAAAACTACTGAGTAAACGTTTTTCGGGAAATGTCTGAGCTGTGATTTGAACCATGGGTTCTCGTTTATTAAGCCAATACACTACCTACCTTCAAAAATATATTGTGATATCCTATATATCGTTCAAACATTTCTACGAATTATTATCAATCGAATTTGTCCTTGTGATACTGGGTACCCACATTCCCTTTGAGCGAAGGGCAACTTAGTTATTAATTGTTCTCAGCTTTAAGTTTAATAATGTACAAAAACTTTTGCTGGGTAATGAAAAAAGAAACACAAAAAAAATGAAAATATCGCTTAAACAAAAGCCATTCAACATCTAACACGTTAGCCAAGAGAGCTACAAAAAATTTTTGTGCGTCAGAATTTTGACAATAAAAGCGCAACAACTACAACAGCAACCAACTACTAACAAGTATGACTTGCACTTGAGCACTTTGCAGTAAATATTCTAGACGGCTTTAAAACCTTTATTCGAAGGAAGTGTAGTGAAAATTCAATAGCCAACGTCAGTATCAAAAATCTACAATACAATGGCAAGCAAAGAGCAAAGCAAACCGGGGCAGCAAGTGGGAGTCTAAGCCAACCATTTGCCAAGGGAACATGGTTTCATTTTATTCTAAAGATAACAAAAACATATTTTTCATTATTGATACAACAATGGTGCATATTTGTTAGTGTAGTGTTGATAAATAGACGGTGATGTTGCAACACTAAGAAGAACAAATTCTTACGCTAGTCTGATATCAAAAATTCAATGTAATGCTGAATTTAATAGAAGGATAATAGAGAACGTGTGATACATAAAGTAAGGATTAATTTGGAGAATGTGGTAATTAATTTGAACAAAAATATAAATTTTTTCATTTCGCATTTATGGGCGCTTTACATTGGGGATTAAACTTGACATCTTGTTGTACCAAATTTGAAGATTTTTCACATGAAAAATTTTATGCGATTATGCGTGGCTCAGTGCTAACTTTCGATGATTTAGTTTACTCATACCGCACCTAGATTTATTGCAGATACGATTTCCAGGACAAATTTTTTCAAAAAATTATGATGTGAACTGGTTAACTTCTAGCGACTTCTAAGACCAACACTTAGGAGCTAACTCCTAATCATGCATTGCATTGAGTTGAAATAACAAAAATACAGTTACACGAGAAGAGAATGAGGAGTAGTAAGCGGCAAATTTTATTTTTGAAACACGAAATTTTTTCTTTTTCAATGACTATTGTGAAGCCTTCGTCAGTTTTTCTCTTGAGCATTACTTTGTAATTCTCACTTTCTTTTTCTATTACTGTTAATCATTCATAATTAATGCCAATAATCAGGCAACCACTAAATAGCACGGATCTCTGGTGGGAATTGAACCCACAGCCTCAGCACTTGAAGTTTAGCACACTATCTGCTAAGCATTCGGGACAGAGAACTTAGTAACGGTAACGTAACGGCCTGTCATCAGTGCCATGGTAATCATTTAATGGATATTTTTATTCCATACTTAATCAGAACATATCTTCAACTATCTCATGGGCTACGAACTTTTATTTTAAAATGAAATGAATGCATACGTACTGAGACATTTCGATTTTCACTTTGTTAAAAAATTTTATTCAAAATCCAATTAACTACAAGACATTTCTTTTCATACCATATCACTCAGTAACCGAAATCATGTTTTTCTTTTTCATTAATTTAATGAATTAATTAATGATGCATATTTGATGTGAATGGTGTAATTTTAATAATTAATATTTTAATATTCATAAACAAAAAAAAATTTTTTAAATATATATATATGTACGTATGAATGCATATACAGTGAACGCCAAAATAACTCTACACTAAGGATAAATTTTTTTTTTTTTTTTGGTTTAATTTTTTCACTTATACTCACAACAATAATAGCAGATCTTCTTGTAATTTCATTTTTAATCTAACAATACAAAAGAATCTCTGATATAACTTTCACCTTTTCATGATATCCAAACAAAAAGCAACGAAAAAAATTCTCTTCCAGAAGTAAGTAATCCTTTCTACATAAAGTACATAACATGCGACAGGCGAAGAAAATTAGCAAAAAAAAAGGAAACAGATTTTCGTGGCAATGAAAAGTAGAAAAAAAATAGTTGAAAAATTCCAAATGAGCGTAAAAAAAACTGTACACTAAGAAAAAAATTTTAACAATTCAAACTTAACGTTTACCACTTAAAGAGAGTGCTCGCAAAAATTTCAGAATATTTCGAAATTTTTTTGTAATTTTTTTTTCGATTTTAAAACTTGGCAATGAAACAATTTTAAAATAAAAATAACGGTAATTTTTTAATGGAAATTTTTTTTATTTGCAATTTCTTTTGACTCGCACTGTACATTGGTTGACGGCGTACTTTATTTGCTCAGTTGTCTATAGTAAATTTGACTCTAGTATTTTATAATGAATTTATGAATAAATTTATAAATGTTAACTTTTATTTTTCACTACAACTAATGTCAGTTTATAAATAAAATAATTTTTTTTTCCTATCTGCCATTAAAAAATGTAATAATAACGAAATTAACTGTGAGCCACTGTATGTATGCCATGGTTTTTTTTTCTGTCACAAATATAATGTTAATAACGGACTGTTATCATATTTAAATATGTTTTGTTTTTTTTTTTTTTTTGTTTAAAATTACAAAAATTATAAACATTTAATAGACCATAAACATTATAAATAACGGGTTAAATTTATGAAGCTATTAATGTATTGTTTATTATTAAAATATAAACATTTAATAAAAATAGAAATAAAAATAGAAATAACATAATAATATAAACAATTGAGAAAATTATAATGTTACTTATCTGGTAGGTTTATAGCAGAGGTAAACATACTTTAAACCAACAGTAGACTATAAAAAGTGTTTATTAAGTTAATAATCGTTTTAATGATTGTTAAACAAAATTTAATGTTTAACAATGTTTTAGGAAATTTTAACTACGGCTGTTACACTTGTTTGCAATTCATTTTAATATAAAGTTTTTAATAAATTTTGTTGGAAAGGAATATTAAATTATTTAATCAAGAAATATCAATACTAGTCTAGTAAGTAGTGTATATTGGCTTCATCAATGTGAGGCCACAGTTAAACCCCAGGGCACATTACCTAATAACGTTAAACACAACCCAATAAACAGATTGACTTCATTGTACAATCAGAGTGCGAAGTCAATATCTTAATGGCGTTAAATGCCAGAGATAGTATGAGGACTTTTAGAAAATTGCGACGAGCAATGTCTTCTGTGTAATGTAGTAGAAGGTGCTGTCAATTCTGTCACAATTCTAGAACTATGCGGAACTTATAATAAACAAATCAGTTAGATAAACTGCATAGTTGAACTCCATAGTACTATGCATAGTAGAACATCTTCTTTGACGACATAATGTGTTCCAATGTTAAATGGTTTTACTACATCTGCCCATCTGAAGAACTTCCATTGTACATCCAAAACAAATCAGTTAGATAAACTGCATAGTTGGACTCCATAGTAGTACATCTTCTTCTTAAATGGTCCATCTACCCATCTGAATATTGCAGAAACGTTCCCAGACGAAGATTTTTAGGCTATTTGGTGCAAACTAAGAAGTGGCCGTGGTCTAGTAGGTAGTGTATTGGCTTCATAGACGAAAGGCCAGGGTTCAAATCCCCGGTCAGACATCAAAACAAAATATAAAAAAAAAAAACAATATTTCTTCGGCAACTTGCTCTCAGCAGATTTCTGGCAAAAACTCTGAGAATAAATACAATTTCCATGAAAATTTTCCCAATAATCTCGCGTTCAGAGACGACTTTCAACTGTAGGTACCGTTACTCATGTATAAAATTAACACACACAACATTAGTGAGGTGAGAAGCTAGGTTGTAATCCTAACTCTAAGGATTGTAATGATCAATTATGTATGTATGTGGTGCAAACTAAGTTTCATTTTCATACTTTTCATATCAAAAATACACAACATTCTGCAATGACGATAAAAAACATTTTTCGACTTTTCCAACTAACAGAAGTTCAATGTGTGGCTCTAACATGCTTTGTCTTGATAAATCGATGAAAATAATGACAAAGCCAAGATTATTCCATGTGATAAGACGTAAATAGTGTACTTTGAGGTACTCATTTTCTTGTAGAGAGAAAATGAAGTCATAGATCGTAAATTGTAATCGCGCTAGTCTAGAAGGTGGTGTGTTAGCCTATTAAACGTGAGGCCTCGATTCAAACTGGAGGTCAAGCAAATCCAACAAAACTCAGCAGTTTTCTTGCAAAAACTCTGAGAATAAATAAAATTTGCTATGAAAATTTTCTCAAAAATCTATCTTTCGGTATCGATTTTAAACTGTAGGTCCCGCTACTCATGTATGAAATTAACGCAAACAACATAAATGCAGTGAGAAGCTAGGTTGTACATGTTGTATTGTACATTTCTCACGCTACATAATAGTATAGTAATACCATACATAGTTAGTGCATACACTGTACATACATAAAACTTTTATGTTCTTAATTTAAATAAAAATTTTGTAATAATTTTCATGTATTATGAAGTGCTTTATTTTATAATTGAAATGATTTTAACTCAATTTAATATGTCACAACAGTTCTTCCTGCTACAATTTAAACAATTCCTTCATATGAATATTTTACAATATGCAAATATACGCAATCAAAACTATTTTACATTCAAACTGAATGAAGCCCTTCTTAATAAGCCAGCCATTGAAAATAAAATATGGTTTATTTTGTATTCCTTTTTTATTCCTTTTTTTTTTTTGCTGTAACAAATGCATAATTGAGAAAGACATTCAAGTCGCAAGGAAGGAAAAATATTTTACTCTGTAGTCAATATGTATTGGTAAATGTACTTAATAACCCAATGAACATTTTTGCCTATCCACTAAAGGAAATAATAAAATTACGGGGAGGCAATGAATCTCGTTGAGACATACCAATATCGAAATGATACGAAAGAATTAAGAAAACGATATTATACGCCACAGTTTTGCTCAGTAAAATAATTGCTTAGCGTTGCTTAGACTAGATTATAGCCGATAACTATACTTTCGATATAACCAAAGGAATTTATTTATCTTGGCTCCGCCATTACCACCGAAAATGTTGTCAGTCTAGAGATTAAGCGCAGTATAATTCTTGTCAATAGGCGTCTCTATGGTTTCAATAGAGAATTGAGTAGCACAGACCTCTCTCGTACGACAAAACTAATACTCTACCAGAAGCTTATCCTCCCAGTGCTCGTTTAGGGCGCAGAGGCATGGACACTATTCAGCACTAATGCAGGAGCCTTGAGAATATTCGAAAGAAAGATCCTACGTAAGATCTTCGGTCCAGGACGAGTTGAAGATGATTTCCGCATCCGATCCCGAGCTGTGTGAAATACTCAACGACGTGGATGTTGGGCAGCATAGTAAAAATTCAGCGGCTGCAATAGCTCATCCATATCGTTCAAATGGAGGGAGAAGCTCAGGCAAGATAGGTACTCCATGAGGGGATTTTCGGAAAGGCGAAGAGAATGACTTTGTTTCCATTAAAAAAATCAAATCGAGGAATCGCTGTCATCGATTGGCGAAGTTGCGCAAGAACCAAAGGCGTGTGGTAGGATGTGTTAAGGCATTCCGAAATCCCTTAATCGGGTTGTCAATGGTCAATTAAGTAAATTAGTTGATTCTATCTCCAGCAAGCACTTTATCCAAGGGCGTTAAAATTTTCAAAAAAAAAAAAAAAAAAAAAAAAAAAAAAAAAAAAAAAAAAAAAAAAAAAAA
>QOCX01000323.1:82551-151182 GCA_005959815.1 Sarcophaga bullata | reverse complement strand
CTACTGAGATGAAGTCGCCAAAAAATTTTTTCATTTTTCGTTTTTTGGAGATGTCTGACTTAGTGTTTGAACCGTTGCCTCAAGTCTAATAAGCCAACAAACTACCTAGTACACTACAGCTAATAAGTATCTACTATTTGAATTCGAATCATGGACTTTTGCAAGATATTCATCTTCTGGCCCAAAATCTAAACTATACGAGAACGACTCTACCGGTGTTGCTCTGTAACTTATTCAGTATGCTTAAACAATTTCATGTACCGGTAAACGAATATGCGAAATGATTTAGAATTCCCAACACAGAATGATGCTTTCCAAGTTATATTTCATAACTTAGATGATAATAATGGTATAGATTAGGTTAGATGGCGGATCCCCTCAAAAGACGAGATTCCACTTAGACCAGCATTAGGCCCATTGTGACACCACAATTAATTCTACCCTGGGGTCAACCATTCCCTAGAGAAAACCATTCCGAGTACAAAATAAATCTTACTATTGCAGCAATCTTTATATTAGAGAGCTCAGTCAACGATGTCACAACTTTAGATGTCAGAAATCTTCGTCCCTTCGTGACAAGAGCAGGGCACATGACCTTCTCAGACCCACAGCTCCTGGAGAAGTCATTAGTCTTTCGGCATGTCTGCCAAATGGCCCTTAAGGATTGCTATTTTGCGATGGATGGCCATACGATTTAGGGACATACGTGTCCAGCAGAGTCTGGCAATATTGGACGTACCCTCCCTCACTGCCAATGATATTGAGTCCCTTCGTAAAACGAGTGAACAATACCGAAATTAACCGAAGCAATATATAGATGCTAATAAGGTGGTATGTTCAGTTCTAATGTAACAATGTTTATGTCTCTACTAACTAAGTAGCATAAGGCAGTCCAAGAGGAATAAAAAGAAGTCAAAAAATGATCGCTCTCTAAATGCCGAAGCTATAAAAAAATGGTTTAAGAATTGGATTGTGAAAAAAAATCATTAAAGGCATCACCGATAAATGTCAATATTTCTAATGAAATATAAATATTTTGTGCACGTGTATCTTCGAAATAGTTTTGTAAGTTGTTCGATTTTTTTTTACAAAAAAACCCTCTCTATTATAATATTCACTTGCAACAAAAATTAAAATCGTTTAAGCGTCTAACTAAGTCATAACAAAGACTAAATGAAAATCGAAAACTAAAAATTTTTTAATTACCTCGCCCACTGACGATGATAGGAGTTTAACAATTGTGTCATGCGGCACTGCAACAACGCTTTGATTGTTTATTTCAATAATGCGATGACCAACTCTTACACCACCACGTTCGGCAATACCACCACGTAATAAACTACAGATCTAAAAAAGAAAAGTCAATAACACTTACAAAAAGGTAATCCATACACTCGTATATCTTAAAGACTCACCACTCCATTTTGAACACTAAATCCCAATTGGAATAATGCTTTAGGACGCAATATTTTTACCTCAACCACTGGAGGACACGGTACAACAGTAAACTTAACAGCAGTTTGATTTTTAGCATTTCGTATGTAATTCTGGCATGTTGACAACGGAAGACCCACCAAACTCAAACCATTTATGGCTATTAGTTGATCTCCTATGTTTAACTGGCCACAACGAGCTGCCGCGCCACCTGACATTAGATTCGCAATAACAACTGTTGGCAGCATGGAACCCCAGCCAGATTCAACAATTACCACACCAAGTATTTCGCCTTTGGCTTTCGGTACGACCACTTCTTTCTGGAGTTCTTTTTTAGCGAAAATTTCCAGTTCATCACCGAAAATCTCCTGACTATTGAGCACCTCTTGATAATCCATTTCTTTAGCTAAATTCTCATTTTCAATGCCATTGGCTTTAAGAAATTCCATATAGGCCACCTGAAAAGCTTGACCTATCGATTGAGCTATAAATTGAGCTTCATCACTTTCGAATACGTGACAAATCATTTTTGGCGTACGATTCTGTTTGTTAGTGGCAGAAGTGGAACCATTTTCTTTAGAATCCTTTTCTTTAGCATTATTTAAGGCATCATTGTCTGCCGTTGGACAAGGATCGGAATGGACAAATCTTCTACGTGCCATTAATACAACTAAATCACCTATATCGGCAATATAGGAAATGGTACGTAAAGCATGATCCATCATGATCTCTTTAAGGTCTGTATTCAAAACCATAATCTTTTCAGTTGATATGAATAGATCCACTTCGGTAGATGGTTGATTTTCACCTTCGGGAGCCTAAAACAGGAAAAGGATTGATTATTGAAATTTATTGATTAACTTGGAATAAATAAAAATTTTTTGATTAGAAAATGGGAAATAAGGAGTTTTAACTTACCAAAGCCTAATTTAAGCGGTATTTATTTGTTTTTTTTTTTTTGTTAATTTAAGCAGCATATAGTAAAAGGGAAATGTTTCAAAGTTTTAGTTTAATGTAACAAACTGTTATTTCTAGCAATACTAGTATATGTTTACGTTTAAATGGGAAATGATAAATGATTTAAAAAAAAAACAAATAAAACTCACTTTAATACGTGATACTGCCTCTTCAGCTTGCATCATACGTGTGGATTTTGTGGGTTGGCCTTCACATACCAATTGCGTTGAGCCCAAATATCGTGCACGAAATAGAACACCTTCGATTAATACTGCCGGATCCAAAAATCCTATTGTATATATTATAATAAGAAAAACATTAGTTTGCAAATACGAATCAATACAATGTAATCTTAATTTGTTAACACATACATAAAACACATATAACGTACACTAATCGGTTTGGAAAATAAAGTTAAGGACTTAATTGCTAAGTTATTAACTTTTTCATTATTAAATAAAATCCTACGGATACTGTGGATCCCCAGATGAGTTATAATGAATAAAACGAAATCTAAAAAAAATATTTCTTTGACGACTTCCTCTCAGCAGATTTCTGGCAAAAGCTCTGAGAGTGAATAAAAAATAAAAATTGCATTGATTTATGAACTTGCTCCTATTTTAAATGTAACATTCAATCGAACGCTGTAGTCAGAAAGTCAATAAAGTTATTCCATTCGACATTTAAGCAAGTATTTTGCCAACTTTGTATTGAAAACCTAATATAAAGTGTATGGAAATAGGCTCAGGAAAGCTGGTAAATGACGGGGACATGGACAAATTCGCTAAAATAATAATGCAGTTTGAAATTTTGGTACGAAATTATCTAAAACTCTACAAAAAATAATGAAAAAATAATTGACAAAAGCGATCGATTCGATATGACGCCACTAAAAATTGTTTATCATTTTGAGAAATAAGAAAGAAAAAACTTGATTTTCTATGAGATCTCTCTGTGTATTTAAGTGCTACCCCGTCGAGGAATTAAGCTTAAGTTATGATTAATTAAGGTATACAGTGAATGACTTCTTAGATTTACTCAAACCCACATGTTATAGATCGATAGCGTTATGGACCGTTGAATGGGAAGGAAAAGTTATTTTTACCAACGAAAATGTTTAATTTAAATAGCCTAGACTGCTTCAATTGTTTTTGGCATTTTGTAAACCAAACAAGTATTGTACGATTCAAATGAAACTTAGATGTTGTTAGCACAATTCCATAACTTCAAGCTTCCTATTTGCTTCATTACCACCAGAATGAAAAAAATTAAAATTAAAATTTTAGTCGATATTCTTATCACACAAAACTTGAAAATTCTGGACATTACCGTACTTTTTTAAAAGATAAAGAAGCTTTTCAGGTTACATGAAAAAGTAAGGCATGGGTTTCTTTTAAAACTGGAAGTAGATCAATTTTCCGTGGCCGGTTTGCCTTCTCAATTTGAATCACATAAAAAATTATGTTGAATTCTTAAAGCGAAAGTTTACACAGACCGTAAATTATTTAAGACAGAACATTTTGGAACTCTAAGGGATATTGAAGTTCAAACCTTTCAAAATCTCGAAAACTACATAACAAATATAATTTTCAGATATTAGTAATAAGGTTGTGGTCACAAAATGTAAGCTAATAAGATTATTAAAATGTATTCATAAATTATTTTACTTTTTTAATTAAAAAATAAACTACGGGAACGTCGATAATAGCAACTCTAGTAAGCGAAGAAAGCTTAGAAATATAAATTAACGAGCTACCTTAAAAATGCTTTCAACAATATTATTAAAACCAGCATAATCATCTAGAAAAAACGAGGAAAGCTATTTTCATTGCCTATGCTTAGTTATAATAATAATTAATTCATATTCTAACTCTAACACTTAAAGAACAGCATCTTAGGCTTTGTTTCCACCCTCTGCCAACGAAATTTAGATGAAAAAAATTCATCACTGTATAAGACGAGCTCTATTTTATCCTCTATTTTATTTTGAAACAACCTGGTATCATTTATATTTCGCTCAAGTTATCAAAAATAAATATAAAGAAAGCAATTTTAATAATTTCTATTTCTAATTTGAATATAAGTATGCTTTATCAGATTTATTATAGCATTAGCATGATGTATTTAATTCAACAACAATTTATAAAACCACACTAAAAATAATAAACACACGGTCTGTGGCAAACATTAAAACAGCTAAAATGTAATGCATTTAAATAATAATTTACTACAAAAACAAATATTACAAACAGATATAAATAAAATAATAAACAAAAGAGACTACACAGAGTAAACAATAAACATGTAAATGGTTTCCCTTTTTAAACTTACATTATGTCAAGGATTGTTTTTGTTTTACATTCATATGATAGAACACACAAATATAGTTTTGTTTTGTTTTAATTTATTTTGATAGTGAGTGCGTGCAGAAAAAATAGAGATAATAATAGACAGAAAGATAAAGAGTTTCACATTAAAACTATCGATTAAATGTATAAATAAATAAAGAAACACAAACAATTACTTACCCTCTTTATTACGCGATTTAGCTTTTTTATCACTATTAGCTGAATCTTTAAGGGACTTTATAGAGCCACTAGGACTTTTAGTATACTGTAGTTTTTCTGGCGATGTAATCGCAACATCAGAGCCGCCTACAATTTGACAACGATCTGGTGAGTTGGGAGTTAATGATGTACCAATGCCCTGGCGTATGGTAGCCGATGAAAATTGTTGAGGTTTTACGTGTATGTTATTGGTAATATCCGATGATGTTGGTGAATTATTTGATGAATTTAAACCAGAGCCAATGCGTGATGTTTTAGGCCAAATTGTCTGTAAATGGAAAAGGTATTACAAATATTTTGATTTTTTCTTTCTATTCGGCTTACAAATTCAACAGATACATACCTTGTCATCAAAAAAATCCTGATCATCGGTTCTTTGTTGTCCCAATAGGCGATCTGTTTCCAGATCTGTATCTTGCTCTTCTTCATCACAATGCAATTTATTCGAGGTATCCATATTAATGTTATTACAATCAACATTATTTTTACGTGGCACCCATATGGGTGAATCTGGACCGGGCGGTAATACTTCATCGCAAAACTTTAATTTCTCTGGTTGCGTTTTGGCTCTTTGTAAAGCCGAACGTATTTCTTTCATTGCCTCTTGGATTTCAACCGACTCAGCACGACCTGGGTGCTTAATTCGAGATTGTTGCTGCTGTTGTTGTTGTTGTTGACGATGTGGCTGTGGAGCTGGTGGCGGTGGAGGTGACTGCTGATGTTGATGTTGATGCTCCTGTTGTTGTTTTGCCTGTTGTGGATGTTTATTAACTGTAGCATATATAGGCTCATAATTTGAAGAATCGTTGCTTAATTCGTTGACTGTATTCAGGGATGCTAAATTATTGCAACAACCGTTATTATCAGTATTCATAAAATCGTTACACTCATTCTGTTGATGATGCTGAATTTGTTGCAATTTGCATGAATTCAATTCACCTACATCTATTAATCCGCCCATAACTATGCCACTACCATCTCCTACTCTAACGCTGTCATCAATGTTAACCAAATTTGTTATCAAATTATTTTCCAAACTATAATTATTATCCATGCACTCTTGTGTCAAACTGTTATTGTATTTATTTTGTTCGAGCATTTCCTGTTGATGATGCTGATGTTGTTTCTCGTTTAAACCACCCTCACAACTGACATTATCATCACCATTTGTTTCGTATTTATTTTGACAATTATTTTCAGTGTCCGATGCATGACCACTTGATAAGCCGTCTTCTAGCACAGGCATGCTGGTGTACAATTTACCATAGTCTGTGGTACAATTAATATCGTTCGATAGACTATCCAAATCACCACAATTTGAATCGTAATCAGTTGTCTCTGGGGATAAAGTAAAATTACGCGAATGATGCCGTAAATTCGCCTCCAATTCTGTGTCAGCTAAATCACCACTACTGCGACTATTTGAATCGATATAAAGCTCAATGTCGTTGTTGTCGCTATACATTATACTATTATCACATTGCAGTTGTTGCTGTTGCTGTTGCTGTTGCTGTGCTTGCTGCTGCTGTTGCTGCTGCTGATGATGATGATGATGTTGTTGTTGGTGTTGGTGCTGGTGTTGTTGTTGCTGCTGTTGCTGTTGAGTTATTTGTTTCTATCAATATAGAACGACAAAAATAAGTACAAAACATACACGATTTATTGGTTTTTGTGGTCTATAAAGCATATAAATAGTACTCTTTCTCATTTACAGCTGTCGTTTCATTTGAGTTTTAAATGAAAAAACAAATCTCAAATGCGGCAAATAGAGAATAAAAAATGGAATTGATTTTTTAGATATTGCTTGTGTGATGATTTTGTTTATTTGACAATGAACTTTTGGAAAACATCATGCATAAGGATAGAATATCCATAAAAAAAAATGAGGGCAAAGAGAGACTTACGACTTTAAAAAGGTAAACAAGAACGAGAAAAAACGAAATCATTATTTTGAAATAGTTTTATAATCTTGAAAGGATTCAAGGTAACAAATCAAGTAGATTACAATGCAACAGGTGCCAGATATTTCAATAGAGCAGAGCTACAATATCAAATATTTGTTTACATTTATTCGCTAAGAATGCTAAACTGTTCACTTATGAAATTTATTCAAGTGAGTTAATTTTATGCATGAGTGGCGGGATCTACCGTTTACGGTGGACTCCAAATTACAGATTTTTTAGGAATCTTTTCATGGAAATTTTATTTATTCTCAGTTTTTGCCAGAAATCTACAGCAAGCAAAATATTTTTTTCATATTTCCTCTTATTTGAGACGTCTGGCCTAGCGTTTGAAGCCTGACCTCATGTCAAATAACACTACACACTATTTACTAGACAACTTCGACTACATTAGTAGGAATACACAATAAAAACACCAACCTAATCACCAGCCATTGAGAATTTTATCCCTGGATTTAATATAACTCACCTGTTTTTTCGAAGGAGAACGATGTATTAAATATAATTCATCTTTTGGTATTCTTGCTAAACGTTGACCAATATAAGCCTGTTCGATATGTTTGTTTTCATCATCACGATGATGCAAATACTCATGATGGGTATCCTATAAAAAATAAAACATAATTTTTAATTCCTTTTCCTACGTCTGATACATCAATTAAATACATACACAACTGCCCATATCATCACCACTTTCAGCGAAATCTGTAAAGCGTTTCTCATCGTCTGGATTTGCTTTAAAGAATTCTTCAAGAACTTTACGAGTTTCCGAGAACTCATACAAATAATCAAACGTTGGAGTCTTAACTTTACTGTTGCCTTGCGTTAAATCAGTGTTATTAGTATTTGATGATTGTAGTTGTTGGGCCACTGAATTGGCCACATCATCATCGGCATCAATATCAATAAGATTTCCCACGGATTTATTATTTGCATCGTTATTATAGAGAGAAGAGCTAGTACAACTGCCACTACTAGTGGCTTGAGCATAAAATTGATGTTGCTGTTGCATTTGTTGATGGCGTGCATGTGCCGCTTCTTGATGTTGCTGCTGTTGTTGTTGTGGCGTTAATGAAGTCATTGGTGAAACACGTTGTGGAAAGCCAGGTGGCCGTTTGGGCATCATGCCATTGCCTGCTGTTGCTGATGAATTGGTTTTCACTGTTTGTGGTTGATTTCCAAAACGTCTAGGGGAGCCCTCATATTCGGCTATTGGTAATTGACCAATCATTTTGGTCACTTTTAATATATCCTCATTGCCATGATATGAATCTCTCGCATGATTAGAATGATTTGATGAGTATGAGTTATTCGATTTATTCATCCAATTTGTATCGATATCATCGAAAACAACAATTTCACCATCACGTAAGCACTGACCATCAGCTTTGCCAACATCTGTAGGAGAACCTGGTGATGCCAGGCCCTGAAAAGAATATTTAAATTATTTAATTATTGATTATTAACAATACAAAACGTATGTATAAATTAATAACCACCTGTGGCAGTATATTGTGTTGTTCAAACTGACTACCAGGACTACGGCCAACACGTATTTGTTGCAACTGTCTTTGATGAGGATGTATGCTGTACTGCATGTCTGTATTAAGATCTGGTGAATTAAGTACCGTACTGGCTGGTGTTACATTAGGGCTGCGCGCACGCATTTCCCATACATAACGTTCTTGTGGCTTAGAACCAATACCGCCCATACCAATGCCAACACCAGTACTGCCTATGGCAGCACCACAACTACTAACCATAAGGCCACTCAGAGATGACGCTCCATTATTTATTGATTGCCTGTTATCATAATCATGCATACTAATACTACTGGCACTGCTATTACTTGTCGTTGTTGCTGCTGTTACTGCTGCTGCTGCTGCAATGCTGTTGACATTACAAACAGAACCAATAGCACCAACAACACCACCACCACCCACACCACCCACACCACCTATTCCTACATCAACTGTTGCTGTCATTTTACTACTGCTGCTACTATTTAAGCTGCCTGTGACAGTTGAGCCGGCATGATACAATTCACCCAATGTTGTTGGGTGTTGTGGTGGTGGTGGCACTGAAGCTGCTAGTGGCTGCAAAGAAGAACCGTAACTACTGCTATTACGTTGTATGGTCGTTGTTGTTCCATTAGTATGTGTTGCTGTTGATGTGCTATTGTTTTGGCTGTTTTTCAATTCGATTGTTGCTGTTGTTGTTGCTTGAACTGGAATATCCGAACTACTATTCATGATGTTTGAAAGTATCCCACTAATCCTTATCTACTGAGTCTATTTTCTTAAAGTGATTGATTTAAATTGAATTTTTCTTTCTTTCGCAATTCTTTTCGTTTTTTCTATGGCTGTACAAACAAATGTATACATACATACATACATACATACATATATTGCTACTATTTCTACTTCCAAGTATTCTATTATCATCAGTATAGTAGTATGACTGTGTATAGAAGAAAAAGAGTATGGATTGAGTTGGTGTATTAAGAAGATTTTAGACTTTTTCAGTTTCTTGTTGTCATTGAAGACATATTTTCATTGTTTATTTACGATTTAAAATTCCAATATTTGTAGCTTCCTTTTTATTCTCTTGTATCTTTTATTTCACATTTGATTTGTTAATTGAATTTCATTGTTGAGTGGAATTAATCTCTTTTGTAAAGTCAACTGTAAGCTTTGTTTACTTTTTAATACGCTGGAAAAAAAAGAGGAAGGAGAAATTTAATTAAAAACAGAATATTGAAAATAGGAAATAAACAAAACAGTTTTGTTAAGGAGAAAAGGTACATTGAACTGCAGAGTTTTTGAAAATTACGCAGAGAATTAATGAAAAAGAAAATAGATTCGCAATATTTTCTACAAAAATTTTTTTTAAGTTTTAACACAACGTATCTGGTAAGGAGGCTAACAATTTAAAAAAGTAGATATTTTGAGAATTTATTATCCTTTCCTTTACTGATAATAGCTTATTAATAACATTACTAAAGGGCAAACATTTCGATGGACTGCGAGAAGAGATTCTGCACCAATTTACATCGATGGCTCCAAGTTGGAAAGAACCATTGGATGCAGAATTTTATTTGGAATATCCAGGTCTATAAGGCTGCCAAAACACTGCAATATCTTTTTCAGGCGTAAGTGTCAGGAAACGAGATGCATGCGGTCGAAAATGCTTTCCGATAGCCAGGTGGCTATCAGAGCATTGGATTCTAATGTAATGAACTCCAAGACGGAGTAGAGGATCGATATTATGTTTGTAGCACTTGGGTACCGGATATATAGAGACATAACGACCGGATGAACTAGCCAGAAGACACACTAACATCGAACACTCTGATGATTTCTCGACGTTGTTGATCCATTTGGGTGTTTGCAAACCTATAATTAACAATGAAATCTTGTCAACAGTAAATTGGCATCATCGGTCATGGACAAGGCTGGATAGAAGGCGAGCGGCAGGTGTGCTTAAACTCCAGAGGGAACACTTGTATAAGAACGCATGCGTGGTGTTTTGGATTTGCACACCTTGCAAATGATTTCTGTGGAAGCTCATAACTCTATTAAGGAGACAGCCACTTCTACCTAGCTACCTAATAATATTTGTTTATTTTAATACAGAAAACCGAAAGTCTTAAAGTGTAAAACGATATTTAAAATATTTTTTATTTGTCCTTAAGAATTAATTTAAACTTTGAAACAATATACCATACGTGATTAAACGATGAGACTTTTTATAAATAAAATTAAAAAGACGCATAAACTGTCTGATATTTTTCCCAGAATATCAAGAAATATGAGTGCAACAAAAAAAAAAAAAAAAAAAAAATTGCAAATCGAATTTTTTAGGGCTCAAATGAAAATATTTAATATTATAAACAATGAAATACGTATGTTGGCTTATAACATAAGTCCAAATCGGCTCATCTATAATGCACACACATTGCATTTGTCGTTAATTTAAATTCCTATAACCTGACTATTGCGGCATACAAACACTAAAGCTCATCGAACAATTAAATTCATTAAGGAACACACAAACGAACAAATTAGCATTAATATCTTATGTCATTCATAATAGTCAAGTAACTTCTAATGGCTTTTATTTATTACACTGTTTATAGCTCAAACGTAATATGAATCATTGATTTTTTGTTGTTGTTCAAACTACAAGCCTTTTCCATACAAATGACTAAATCGTATATGAATACATGCATCAATATAGAATCAAAATGAAAACAAAAAACAAATTTTGATTCATTAATAAAAAACTGAAATATATAGGAAGATACATGCGTATGTACATACATACATGAATCAGAGAGAAACTCGGGTCAACCTCCCCCAATGTCATTCGAAGATTAAGTCAAATCAAAACTAAACAAAACAAATGAAAATAAACAGCAAGCCAAGTCGTGTCACACGCTGTAAGAAAAATCCTTGCAATCTAATACCATTACCCCACGCTCAATGTGGTACTTACTCACAGCAGCAGTGCAGCAGAGTGTTACATTGACATCAGGCATGGTAAAGCAGTCTGTCTACTATGCTCTTGTACTACCACTTGAGAGTGCAGTCAGTCAATAATATTTCTCGTAAACTTGGCCTCGAAAAAAAAACAAACAAACTAAATACAAAAAATATTACAACAAAAGCAAGCACAAACTGAGTATATGAGACGAGGATTTTGGATAATGCGAGTGTATGCACAAAAAGAAATTCCAAACATTCATATTTTAATATTTGCAAAAAGGGTGTTTTACATGAGACTGTAATTGTCAACGGTGTGTGAAGTTAGCTATATTAACAGTGCGGTTTTTGAACCCAGTGAACTGAACAGCTATTGGATCAAGGATTCCAAAACAGTTTTCATTACTGTCGAGTAACTCTTGGGACAGGAGTTCTAGCCAACGAAGTCTACTTTTTATAAGATCACAAAATAGCCCTCCATAAATCGAGTAAAATTCGATAAAAATTTAAAAAGGTGCAGTTTTCGACCTAGTGGGCTGAATAGCCATGTTATAAAAGATGCCGAAATAGCTTTCCTTACGGTGGAACATTACTTGCGACTGGGGATACAGGCGACGATATTAACGTTTTTTCAAATTAACAAAAAAAAAATGCTCTATAAAAATCGGCCATAATCGGATAAAAATGGACTTGTGGGGGTAACGGACCTAGTGGACAGAATGGCCATAATATCAAGGATTCTAAAACAGATTTCCTTACGGTCGGGTGTTACTTGTGACCAGATATATAGGCGACGAAGCGAATTGTTTTCTTCAAATTAGCAACAAAAAGTTCTCTATATAAATTGGGCAGAATTATCGCAATGCGTGTTTTTTTTTTTTTTGTCGATGATTTGTATTTTTTGGTCGATGACTTGTGGCTTTTTTGATCGATGACACTGGCATTTTTCTGGTCTAGTTCTTGCACTTTTCTGGTTGATCACTTTCGTTCTTTTGTTTTATAACTAGTTAATTTAGTTGGATGTATTGCGTTTTTGGTCGATGATTTACATTTTGCCGTTGCATGACTTTAATTTTTTTGTTGATGACTTTTGGTTGATGACTTTTTGGGTCGATGAATTGTGTTTTTTGGTCGATAAATTGCATTTTATGTTCGATGATTTACACTCACTCTTCTGAACGACAGCGTTAAGGCCCAATACAACTTTTCCGACAATTAGTTCTTTTACCGCATTTCATACGAGTAAAACAATCCTTACTTGAATAGGATAAGTCCAGTGCCCGTGGTACCTAATCTAGGTAGTACTGAATGATTTTTATAGGGGAATTGCAGGCAATGAAAGTTCTAGTAGCATATATATTACTTTGAAAGTTAGTGATAGGATAGAAACTAATCCTAAACTTGTTTAGAGAAGACTGTCATTCAGTCGTACCTTTTATTCGCTATGACACTACGTCTCCCGTAGCAAAGAACAAGGGCAATTGATTTTTCAAGTTTTTTTAAAACTAAATGATTAAATTAAAATGAAATTAAAAACCACTTTTTGAGTAATTTGTATTGAAAAAAACATACCCTTTGACAACACCCTTTAGTTACAAGAGACTGTATGATATGCATGATACAGCATTGGCAAACGCAGCATCATTAAATGAACAGAAGGAAAGAATGAAAAAAAAAGAACAAGAAATGGCAACAGTAAAGTTGAAGGTGGTTTAGGCTCATAAGGCTTATAAGAGACTGACTGAAAACTTGGCTGGCTGGATTGGTGGCTGGCTAACTAAGCCGACACTGGCTGCTGGTAAAATAAACAAAGAAGAGAAAGACAAGAAGAAATGGATGGAAAAACGTTACAGCAGCGAAATCACTGTCGATATACACAAACAAAAGTACGGTAGAGAAAGAAAAAAAAAAAAAAGATGGAAAATCGGTTACAACAAATAATGACTGCAGCATATGCACAATAACAAAAACAACAACTACCTTTACTTTGCTGTTTGGATTTCATTCTGCAATTAGCAAATATTTATCCCATCATCAGCATCTATCTACCTTCATATTTATTCTCCACCCCAAACTAGTATAACGGAAAGGAAGAAAAATTTAATTTTTTCCAACGTCTGTAAAACATTGCAAATCTTTAAAGAGGGTTGGGTGGGACAATGCTTTTGGATTGATAATAAAGACACACACTCACATTTATTCACTTGCCACATACTAAAACTGCCTCTTTTTTGATCATCTTGCCGTTTTTTTTTGTTTTCTTTTTCTTTTTTATTGCAGTTTTATCTTTTCTATGGAACACTTGTTAATTTTTATTTCTTTTCGTGTATTCAGCACATATCAGTTGAAGAAAATGTATTTGGAAATTTATAAGTGAAACAAGAAATGAATTTTTCTTTTGAAAAAAATCAATAAATCACTACCGTTTTTACTTCCTTCCTGTCATCGTTGTTTTCACGTTTAAATTTGTATCTATTGCTTCATTTTTCTTTCTTAATTTTTTTTTCTGCTGCAGCCCAATTCACACAGAAAATCTTATTCATTTAATTAAATTTGCTTACTTTCCATTATATTTTCTTTATTTAATGTGAATACTTCTGAAACGTATTCAATTAATTACTATTTTATTGCACTACCTCTTCTATAAATTTTCTAAATTTTTTTTTAATAAATTTAACACACAAAAAATTTCTTCATATTCGTACCGCAAAATCAATTTTTCACAAAATTTCTGTCTGTTTTGTTCTCAACAAAAAGAGTGTTTGCCAAAACCAACAAGAAAAAACTTTACGATATTCTCTCGTCTTTTTTTTGTTTGGGGTTTCATTGTTGTTTTGTTATGGGGTGACGTTCGTAATGGTGGTGTATATGCATCAACAGCTGCTTCAATTCAACACACTTGTAGCGGGTGGTAAAGTAAACATAAAACAGGTATGTTATTTTGCACTCAACACCAGTGTTGCCATATTGTTTTGTAAATACCGTAAAACGCTTGAAGGTACGCCTAAAAGTTATAAGATTTAGAGTTAATAGTGAAATTATTCCAGCCATAAATACATTTTTGTTCAAGACTCTGCATTTTTAGAATAAGGATAAGATCTGCATTGCATAATAACTCTACAGGAGAAGTTCCATGAAGATTTTATTCAAATTTCGAAACTCCTCATTAAAATAAAATAATCAAATTTTTAACATAGATAGGTGGCTAAGTAGGTCTCACCCTTTAAGATACCGACCATACCATCCATGAAAAATTTGTATATTGCGTGAACTTCCAGTCAATTTCACTTTTCTGAGCTGAGTTAAGTCTGGTATAGCTTCTTTATCTACAAGTTGATATCTCTAGCCTTGTATAGAGTGTAGCAAGTCTTACTAAAAGCTTATTTCATGTAGTTAGTGTTTGAATGTGGTTGTCACTAACTATCTGCTGGAGCTGTATATAATAATTACGTTAATATATACTGAATTTCCAGCTATCCGTCTTTCTAAAACGCTTCCCCTCAATTTCTTTACAAAACCTTTCAATTCTCCCACACGATATTTTGCTAATGTTTCGTTAACGAGTCAAACTTGACAAATGCAAATCAGAGCATAAATAATCAATCAGTTTCAACTTTAAATATTTCTAAGTGTACTTGCTATTAAACACCCGTAAAAGTAAAAAAGCAAAACAAACAACAAGCATGCAACAGAATAACAATAGCAAAACAAAAAACAAAAGAAGAATGGCTCCACAAAAAAAGAGAATTGAAAACAAGAAAATATAACCCCCCATCATAAACAACAACAAAATAATGATTTCTTTTTGAAGCGCAAACGCGGAGAGTGAATAGCAATTATTAAATATACAGAGAAAAAGTGGGAGAAGAAGAGAGCAAATTGAATGTAACACTAGCCAACAACATTAACAGCACCAACAGTTAAACGGAGTAGCTCAAACGGTAGAGTTCGATAAGAAATATTAAAGCGCATTGAAAAGCACGGCATAAACAAGTTAAAACTGAAAAACACAATTTTGTAGCAGCTGAGGTTGCTAGCAAAATAAACTTATTAAAGAATTTGTTAAACAAATAAATACTAATAACGACAACAATAAGAAAATTAATAAAGATGAAAAACAATTACGTGCTACAGTAATGAAAACTTAAAAGCAAGCGATAATATGTGTACGAGAAAAAAAATGGTGGAGTTGTTACACCTGTGTTTTAGGCGGTTAGATATACAGACGCCATGACAGCAATGATGCAAATTAAATTAAATAGAAGAATAGAAAGAAATAGAATGGTTTAGCTAATCAGAAGAAGACATGAATACGATGTTTAAATAGTTTGGTTTATTGGTCTCCTGGGCCATAAGTTTGCAAGCGGCATTAGAAAAGTAAAAGCCCATTCCTGGATTTTCTTTATGTTTTTGTGTGTCTGTTCTTTTCGTGTTTATGTATTCCAAAGATGGCTTTGCCAAAATACAATATTTAAGGGTTGCTGGAGTAATTTCTTTTTGCCTTTGACTTTTGAGGACAAATGACCTTTCAAAGCTATGAATGGTGTTTATGACTTTTTGACGTTTTACTTTTAGCCTTTTCTCTCTCAATATTGTTTTCAATTACTAGTTTCGTTTTTTTTTTCTTCTTCTCTTAAGAATGCTTTAGAAAATTATTTGTTATTGCCGCTGCAACTAGCCTTCGGTATCCAACGGATACAAACAATATTTTTTTAAAGGAAAAAAAAAACAAAAAAAAGCAATTGTTTGTTGTTCATAATGTTGTGCGTGTTATAAAAAGTTTCGTGTGGTGCTTTACAGCCATTTTTCGTTTTATTCTAAGTTCTACATTAACAAGAAGAAAAACAAAAAAATAAAAAACCAAATATGCCCTAAAAAAATGCAAAAATTTTAATAAAAAAAATCAATACATTTAAAAATGTTTAAACAAAATCATTTGTGTGTGTGTGTATGCGTTTAGGTCCCTAGCAAAAAAAAAATAATAATTTTCTATTCCACTACGTATCTTTAAGATTTATGTATCTATAAGAGATAAAAAAGTGCCCTAAAAAGCCCACAATCATAAAACAAATCAATAATACAATTGAGTGCCAAAATTAAAAAAAAATAATAATAAAAATCAAAAAAAAAAAATAAAAAAAGTTTTTGGAAATTAAAAAAAAAATAATTCCATTAATCTTCAAGAATTTTAATTAAAATTGCAAATACATTTTGTATCTATTTATGTTATAATTGCATCTATAAATTAATCTTTGCCTAGAGGTAAGTTTTTTTTTACAGTACCATTAACCGTTTTTCGAAACTCATAAAACCATAACGTTCAGAAAAAAAAAATGAAGTAGAAAAATTATGATTTTCTTATTATAAATAAAAGAAATATATTTTTTACTTCGTATAATTTATCATTTTAGGCTTTTCTTCTCATGCAGCACACTGTCTAGGTTGTGGATATATTCCTAACATTCAACCATTCCCTTGCTGCTTTTCTTTTATTATCCCCTCCTTGCCTAGATTTTCTTTTAACCGTTCCAAGCGAATGCATCTGTTTGTAACGTTTAAATGCTAACTTTATGCGGTTTTAATTGCAAATGTTTAGGTTGTTGCTGTTGTTGTTATTCTTTTTTATTTTTCAATTTACAAAACAACAAATTAAGAACAGTGGTTTATAACGGTTTTTTTAAGATTTTCAAATAATTTTTGACCTGATTTCACCTTATAAAAAGAATTTTAAAAGCAATTTAAAGTAACGTATCCTATCTTATCGACAGTAGGTTGTGGAAAAACCAACAGACTATCAAAGGCATTTTGCCTTGTTGTTAGTTTGGAGTTTAAACCCCTTTATTGCTTAACCATAACCACTGCAATATAAATTTATTCACTGAATGCCTTTAAGTAACATAAGGCTTTTTTGACTTCGATCCTAGTACTCTCATTTAGCTTAATAATCTCCTTCAGCTGCATGTTGTGTTCCAATACATCTTTTATGTTGAGGATAACAACGTAATACCGCTATATTTCGAATTTGGGGCACAGTAATTCTGGATTTTTCATTTTCAGTCAGACAACGATTGACAAAATATTGTTTGATATTGACCATCTTAGACGAAGCCTTCTATACTCCACTTCTACTCTATACTGCGTTTATCATCTCAAATTCTTACTTTTCTATGCTGTTATAGATCGTTAAAGTAACCATTTGCCTCTGAAATGATAAGCTCCAGGTAAATAGAAGATTTTAATTCTTCTAGGGGACTATCAAAGCTTATATAATTGGTTAGCAGTGCTCAGCATTTATCCACCTTGTTTTTCTTTTAATAGAGTTTATTATCAATCTTTCGTAGTTTTCGAAGTCTATTAGGGAGTGTGTTGTCGTATTGGAAGCGAGGTTGCAGTTCAAACCTCAGCTCAGACAACTCCAACCAAATGAAATACGATAAAACATTTCTTTGGCGACTGCCAATCATCAGATTTCTGGCAAAAACTCTGGGAGTAAATAAAATTACCATGAAAAGTCGACTTTAAACATAAGTGATGTGAGAAGCTAGGTCGTAATCTGGACTAAAGGGTTGTAAGGACTAATTATATAAGTATGTATATGGGCTTAAAAGTATCTTGACGTAGTTATTAAACGCCTGACTACAAATCAAGAGTCCAGTTTTGAATAGTTGCTCTAAAGCAACGATTAATGATAAATTCAACTATCATCTTAGTATCTGTTACACCAAATTAGGAACCTTCATAGTTGGAAAAACTTAGTTTAAACTGAGAGAGATTAAGCGCAGAAATAATGGAAACTGAATATGTTGAAGATGGTTTGTGACAGTGCTATGCGCCTTAAAGGTATTAAAGAAAATGTTCCCACAGTGATGATACGGTGCTCTGTACCATTTATTTGTTTTTAGATTAAAAAGTATAACTATGTAGAGAGAAATATTTAAATTAACATTCAAGAAATGTTTCAACAGTAACTTTCATAGCAACATGTTGCATAACTCTGCATGTTTACAATCTAATATTTGTTTTTTCCTGCAGGTTTCAGGCCCTTATTCATTTTATAAAGTTTCCTCAAACTTTTTAAGCAAAATTAAGAATTATTTCAACTTTTTATTAATTTTCATTTCTGGCCAAAAGAAAAAAAAATAAGAAGCTAGGTCGTAATCCTGACTGAAGGGTTCCAATGATCAATTATGTATTTGTATGTGTATTATCAATCTCATTACAGAAGCCACCATTTCAACCATGCGTAGCATTTCTTATATATCCGAGGAATTATGTTCAAATAATAACATTTTTTCCAATTGCATGGACTCCAATGAATATCTTTACTAGAATGACCAATGCAAAAAATAAGGGCGATAAAACCACTTCTCTAAAACCAGTTTTTACAGCAAACGAATCGCTGAACTGGCTGTCAAAAAGGACGAGACAATTAATATCTGAGTAAACGTTCCTTGTAGAATGCATTAGCAGACATACCAACAAACTACCATAATTACAGGTCATTGCGTTATGGGAAGACAGGCGAAAAGATTGCAGCTCTTATTAAAAAACTTTTGACAAGGTTGTGGGTCTGCTGATGAAGATTATTAACCATTAATGCCAATGATATAGCTTCGCTTATAAAACTTTCAGTCTGGTTATCAGCTTAGGGGAGTCGCTGCGTAACTTCTTCGATGAGTTCGAAGGACTTTGGTCGACTAAGCTACCACTCCAACTTAACGTAACCTAATCTCAGTGCCATCCAGATAGCCTTCTCAAATGATGAAATAAAAAAATTAGGCGGAGAAATAAACAAAAATTATGATCTACCGTACTTCGATTACTTTACAACTTTGTTATCTACATTCCACATGTAAACCGTTAATCTACAATAATTTGATTTTAACATTCCACTGTATATTTCCTGTATTCCCCTCACCTTTAATATATTTTCGTTGATTTTTCTTTGTATTTTTTTTTAACAATTTGTTCCGTTTTCAAATTAAAATGCATTTCAAATTATGCTGACTGAATTACTGCTTCGTTAGTTTCCCCATTTTAACACCATAATTGTGGGACTAAAAACAGAGAGAGAGAGAGAGAAAACAAGACAAATTTTACCGCTTTAAACATGACGTATACACTTCAAATATGCATGCAACTGATGGATACCCAGTAGTGATGACACATTTACAATTTGTACGTTGTCATGTTAAATTCTTTCAATTTTTATTTTTTACAAAAAAAAAAAAAAAAAAACAATGAAAATAAAATTAACAATATATGAAAACTCGAATTATGCAGGCATCAAGAAGAAAATTTTGCGAAACTCATAAAATAAAACAATCGTAGCATTAAAATAACCCAATTTTTTTATTATTTTTCGCTTTTCTTTTGGCCAGAAACGAAAATTAAAAAAAAGTTGAAATAATTCTTAATTTTGCTTAAAAAGTTTGAGGAAACTTTATAAAATGAATAAGGGCCTGAAACCTGCAGGAAAAAACAAATATTAAATTGTAAACATGTAGAGCTATGCAACATGTTGCTATGAAAGTTACCGCTGAAACATTTTGTGAATATTTATTTAAATATTTCTCTCTATATATACATTTTATTCTAAAAGCAAATAAATGAGACAGAACACTGTATCATCACTGTGGGAACATTTTAATTCCTTTAAGGTGCATAGCACTGTCACAAACCGTCTGCAACATATTCAGTTTCCATTACTTCTTAGCTTAGTCTCAGTTTAAACTAAGTTTTTCCAACTAAGAAGGTTCTTAATCTGGTGTAACATATGCTGGGATGATAGTTTAATTTGTTATTCATAGTTGCTTTAGATCAACAACCTGGTAGCTTAATATGTAGTCAGGCGTTTAATAACTAAGTCAAGACACTTTTTTTAACCCACTTATATAATTGGCCTTTACAACCCTTTAGTCAAGATTACGACCTAGCTTCTGACATCACTTATTCTGTTTGTGTTAATTTTATACATGAAGGACGGAACCTACAGTTAGAAGTTGATTCCGAACAACAGAGTTTTGAGAAACTTTTTCACGGCAATTTTTTATTTACTCTCCCAGCTTTTGCCAAAAATCTGCTGAGAGGATTTCGTTGAAGATATATTTTTTCGTATTTCGTTTTGTTAAAGATATCTGATCTGAGATTTGAACCGAGACCTCACGTCATCTCACTAAACTACGGTGACTTCAGCTCATATACATACAATTGATTAAAACTGGGCCTCATTTCTGGCAGCCTAAATGGGCGACTCGTGATTGCGTAGGCCTAATACCTTAAGGTAGAAACTTGAATTTTGAACCTAACTTTTTCCTTCATGGTATAAGGGTGTTTTCTAAGGCTTGTTCACCAAACAAATGATGTTGTGGTACATCATCTAAATTCATCTTCACATAATCTCTGTCAGACGATCAAATAACTCTGGTCCAATTGTTGATAATGCTGACGAATTGACATACCGCGATATTCATTGACAATGACCAAATACGGTAGTAATACTCTCCTCAGTACGAATTCTTCACATACGGGTTGATGGTGTTATGTCTCCAGTGTAACTGCAGCTTAATTTGAATTGAATTGCCAGTCCGATGAGTGGATTATGACGGTCATAAACTAGCATGAGTTCTAACAATAGTCTTCAATTATTTCCTAGTTTTGTACGTATGTTTGTTACGACGAATTTTTTGTGTTCTGAAAAAAATTAAGAAAAATTAAAGGAAAGATTGCAAAAAAATCACCCGTTAAGGTTAAGACTTTTTATAAAAATTTTTGTGAATTCTTTAAACACCATAAATAATATGAAAGCAAAAGCCATAAAAAAGTTTCGTGCTCCAAGAGGCAGCCTGAATTCATATCAATTTGATCACCAAAGAGTTATTTTCCTATTATAACTGTTTATTTGCTATTAAAACAGTTGATTTGTTAACCTGCCATAGATTTGCTACTAACCTAACGAGATAAAGTTTAATTAAAACAATTTATTTTCTTTTTTTATTATTATGATTACACATTCTATAGTAAACCAGAACTCAACTGCAATTTTTTATTGTTGATTACGAAGATTCTAATTAAAATAATCAAGATCCATTTAATATAATAAAGAGAGTCAATTGCAATTATTAGCATGACCAGTTCAATTGCTGGTAGAATAGACAGATAGATTAGTCATCTCGATTTTACTAAAAATTAATTAAAAAAATAAAAACAACAACTTGTTCAACAATTATAAATTGCCAGTTTAATAAAGGAAATGCTTAAAGTTAAGTGAAAGGTAAAGGAACTTTATACTTTTTGAAATACTCGATAATTATCAGCGTAAATTGCTATGCGATTAGGAAAAAAAGAAAAATTTAAAATGAATATTAACAGATATTTACGTACATACAATGGATAATACAATGCTATATAATAACTCAATTACTGTGTTAAAAAAAAAACAAACTAATATTAATTGTGAATAGTCACGTTTTATTTGCAAAAAACAATTTTAATTATTTACACGTTTTATTTAAAGCACAGAGTAAAATAATGTTACTTGATTTGAAATATTTTATATTTTAATTGGATCACAACTAAAGTATGATTTGTTTTTGTTTTTTATGTACATATCATTGCAATATTAATATGCTATTTAATAAATTTTCTATTTTGTATTGAACACAAAAGAGTGTTAAATGTATACAAGTTTACTAGCAACATGTTGCTAAACAAAATGTATATGTATTACAAAATCTACAAGAGAAACATGCAATAATCAAAACTTGTTCTATCTGAAATAAATACATTTGAATAAGCTTCGGGACATATTAAATTTCACAAATTCCCGGGAAAATCTATCATTTCAACATGAATAATCTACCAAATAAGCAACGCTTCCAAATCATTTCATTATCAAATCACGGACCATATGATAAATGTACTTTTATCGAAAAATTATATCTTGGGTTCAATTGGTACGTCAACAACCATAATTGTCGAGTTTCGTATGAAGAACAGGCAAAGATAATTCAACAATCGCCATTAGGCCCTCAAAGATGCACTGATTTGCGGGTCATCTTCATCATTGAAACGTATTTCTTAAAAAATGATACAAATCGAACATTGCAGTCTATGGATCAATGTTTCAGGCGGCGATGATTACTAACTTGTTTTGCTTAAGATCGAAGAATCAGAGTGGGTTGACATTGCTGCCAGCGATACCGTGTATCTATTAACAGGAGAATTTGTTGAGCAAACAATTTCACGTTTTGGAACAGTTTATCGACTACCAAAATTATTCAATTTGACCCCATAAGAATCTGATCTTATTCTTATTCAATCAAATAAAGAAAATGCTGATGCTTATTTTAGCTAGATTTCGTAGGAAGCTGTTAATTGGCACAATCTGTATAACCAGGAGTATGGAAAAGTTGAGGTTATGTACGCTATAAATCATAATGCCCATAGTAGTAGGAATTCAACTCGTAGAATTCTTTATAAACGAAGCTCTTAAACCAGTTTTAAGTCCTTTTACATTCTTTTCGATCTTTTCAGCCTTGTAATATAAAATAAAATTTTCTTGTTTTATGAGAAGACGAAAACATTCATTCCGATATGCTATCGCATAACAAAATAACAACATTTTTCAATTAAAAAAATTCTAAAGATAATATTTAATTTTAATTACAAATTTATTTATTTTTTATCTTTTCTAATGTTTTTTTCTGTTGTTTTGAAAGAAATCAATATTATTTTATGTTTATTTTTTTTTCTTCTTTTTTAGAAAAATCAATTTATATTTTATAAAAGCCTCAAAGTTAGTTATTTCCTGTTTAATAAATGTGGTTAAAAAATGATGAAAAATAATAACAAAAAAAAATAAATAAATAAATAAATATTCATTATAATGAAGATGTGATTTCTTTCCCCATTAAAATACATTTACAATCATCCTTTGTTCTTAAACGCCTTCAACAAAGTGGATGTTTGGTTGAATACTTTTCTTATTTTTTTTTTCTACCAGAAAACAATTGAATGATGAAAAAAAAAAATAAATAATAAAAGCAAAAATAAAACAATTTTCAAACTCAATTTAAAAAATCTTCAAACAATGTTTTCTTAATGCAACATCATCAACATCGTCATCGTCATCATCGTGGCGATGATGGCCAAACACATCGAACAAAAGAATATCAAGGGAAAAATGTTGTTCTACTGCTTTTGTAACCAAATAATGAATCCCAACATTTATAAGGTGTCGGTATATTCGGTATATTTAATGCTATGCAACCTTTCAAATTAATAAAAGAGAAAAAGAAGTCGCCGTAGTCTAATAGGTAGTGTGATTCCACGGTTCAAACCTCAGGTCAAACGTCGCCAACAAACTGAAATATAAAAAAGTATTTCTTCGACGACTATAAAATTAACGAAAACACCATAAGTGGTGTTAGAAGCTAGGTCGTAACGCTAACTGAAGGGTTATAATGGAGAAGAGCTTTTTGAAATAGTTAAGGAGTAGAAATGATAGGAGAGAAATGAATAACTAGGTTACGTTACTATAATTCCAGTACTAATATGCAGCGCCATCTAGTGTCTTTTAGTCATATTAGCCTAGGGTATATATGTGTCCTATTAGACTCCCAGATCTTTCTGTCCTTCACAATGCCTTTACTTCCTTCCGTCCTAGATAGCCATTTTAGAAGCGAGTTCTTTTATAGAGTTCTGTCGGTTTTCAGAGGATGTCCCCGATCTATTTCTGACATTGAATTAGGATTGTCATTAACTGCTTATTGTACCCGAGCCAAAGCTCTGTATGCAACAAAATTCTTCATATACATCTTAGCCCAACTGCTGGGTACGACCTCGGAAATTTTAACTCAAAACATGCTTAGTGATTACAGTTTATAAAATGTTTAATGCGCACTTAGTTTCAGCCACTATGTTGCATTCGCTCATATAGAGTAGTCTGATGCAAGACTGAAATCGCTCCGCATTATAATTATCAAGCAAAAGATATGCCAGACTTTAAAATATTCAAAAAGGAAATACAATTATTTGGATTAGGCACTCTAAAGCTTATACCTTTTATAAAGCTTATGATATTTTATTTGCTTTATAAAGGGCATTTGATATTCGTTTTGTCCTGTTGTTATAACTTTTGAGCATGATGATGAAAATGTAACTTTTGTTTCATTTTTTAATGTTTTTAAGATTTTTGTTGTTGTGTTTGATTTTCTTCTACCCAACTTCTTTGCAAAAACTGACAAAAATCTTATGAATCACGTTTTTGTTCATTTCGTATATTTTTTTGGTTTCCCCTTCAAATTCTTACCCGTAAAATGATTGCTTCAAACAGAGTGCATTAGCATCAACAACAACAACATCAACAACAGCATCACTGTATGAACAAATGAATACCTTTTATTTTCATTCTACTTGAGATGTGGGTCTCTTTTAGTGTTAAGAGGGCTTTGACTTGTAATTCTTGTACATCTTGCCATGCAATGCGATCCATGGCATGCCATGTAATGTAGTCTATTGTTGTTGTTATTGTTGACTTAAGTGCATGAAGTATTAGAGAGAACAAAGAATCTGTAGAATGAAATAAAGAAAAACAATAAACATTTTAGATACAAAGTATGTATATATGTATTGTTTGTTTGTCTATCCTCATGCCATTTCTGCAACTTGTTTCTCTGTTCCGTCTTACTGAAGTTGTTGCTGTTGAATGTAAAAAGAAAAAAAAAAGAATTCGCATTTGCAGAATTACAGGATGCAGTGGCATGCAGTGAACGGTATGTTAGACTTCCTGCTATAAATTCTTAAAAGCAAAAATCCAATTTTTTTTTCTTCAAACTGACTGTTAACCTGGTAAAATTGTAAACGGATTACAAACCATTGATCAAATGCACGTAGAATGTATGCAAATGCAAATGCAAATGTAATTCAGGAAGTTACAAAATCGTGTAAACTAAGTTTACACAGACGGTATTTGCAAAATTATGGTGCTTACAACACAGATTACATATTAAAAAAAAATTATATCAACATGTTGCTTGCAACATTTGCCAAAAATGTTGAAGCAATAAGTTGCTGTCAGCATTGAGATTTATTTGGTGGTTTTTGAACAGGAATATTAGTAAAAATAGATTAAACAAATGAAACTTGAACACAAGCAATGAAAGATTAGATTTTTTAAATGTTAATTGAGAAGAAATAACTTCTTATTGCACGTTGGTAGTCATAATCAGCTAAACGCTTAAATCACTAAGCATGGTTTTTTTGTCTACTATGTACGTTATGAGCATCTAAGCACCTTTATCCATGGCGACTATTTTTAAACCGAAAATAAAGTCAATTTTGCTTTAGCAATACCGAGGTAATGTTGATCAAAATTTTTCTTGTATACAGAGCTTCCGCGCAGGTGCAGGAAGTAGTTGAATTCAGTCTTAATTCGATATCGGATATAGATCGGTGATAACCTTGGAAAATCGACAGGCGTACACTCCAAAAGAACTCTCTCCGAACATGGCTATTTAGAGAATGTGAAAATTGATGCTTGTGGCAAAATGTGGAAGGAAATAAATGCATTACAAAGAATAAAGAGGTCTAGGAGCCTTATATTACTAATATATGCCCTAGTCTTATATGAATAAAAGACTAAATAAAAGGCCGCTGCCTATTAATCCTTATGTATCCTATTTATTCATTTCTGTCCTGCCATTGTAACTCACATTTCTAAACATCCGGTAGTTTGGTTGCAATCTTTTAAATTTTTCTTTTACTCATGACATTAGCACAGCTTAGAGTATCGTACGTAAATGCATTGTGAGAATATTAATGCCCCAAAATGCTGTGTTTAGGTTGCCAATCAGTAATTTATTATTTATTCACCGTAATTTCCAATGGGAAATATATTTGAATTATATTTCATTTTCTTTCTTTTATAGGGGAATATTTAATTACGACCCTTCAATGATTTACGCTATAAAAAAATTTTGAATTTAATTTTCTTTTAAAATCTACAGACCACTTAAATCATTATCAAAATTTTAAAGAATAGCTTTTAAATTGTTTTTTTTTATTATAAATTAAAAGCACTTAGAAAATATTCTTATTTTTTATTATTTTGAGTAAATTTCTTAAACATTTTTAATTTGCATTTTAATCTTCGGGTTAAGTGCAGCATTTCTTCTTTTTTTTTAAATTATTTTGAAGGAAGAATTTTTATTGCCTTATTATACTAGAAAAATACGGTTATAATACTTAAGCACGACACTTGAGTATATCTAAGACCTTAAAGTTTAACATTAATTTCAGTATAATACGTATTGTTTTCAAATTTAATACTCGTGAGTATTAAAAAAAAAATATTTTTTTTTAATTATTTTTCTTTGTTTGTTGTATTATTTTATTTATCATTTGGCACGTTTTTCATTTGTTATTCATTTCGTTTGTTTGTTTGTTTGCATTTTTTTTTTGATATCGTAGTGCTAACTTTTTTTTTGTAATTATTCATGTATAAAATCATATTTTTTTTATTCAACCAAAAAATATAAGCCCTGACTTTGAATAGCGAAAAACGTTTTGGTACTTCTTTTTGCCCTACAACCGAATTTTTTAAAGTGATGATCCGTTAAAGATTCTACACTTTAATTTACATTTAACCGTACTTTATCACTTATGGTTTGCCCAAGTGACTGTTATTTGATGGGATTTTAACACTTTTTTTTATATTTTATTCACGGCAAAAACATTTTATTTTTATTTGTTAAATTTTAACACGTAACCTCCATTTAAGGTCATGTTTATTTATTAAAACTATAATTTAAACAAATATTTCCTCTTCAATTCATATTCAATTATAATTCACATTAAAACAAATGCACAAAAAAAATTTTTTGTTTAAAAAAAAAACTCGGTGAAGTACAAAAACTAAGGCTTCTGCCAGTTTTTCTGATCGTTCTGATTTAAAAAATCTTAAAATATGAAATATGTAGCTCACGTCATATGGCGTGGTGAATGATTTCATCGAAAAGAGAATACTTGCGGAGAGTGTACTTAAGTTGTTCAATTCATATTCTAAGTACCGTCAAATGCACTTCGCTTAAAAACTGTTTCTGTGTTTCCTAGAGCAGAGGACTTTGTTCTTTAAAGTTTACTCTCCAAATACGATTAAATCAAAACCCCAGGTGGGATATCTTCTACAAAACTAAATATAAAAAAAATATTTCATGGACGTCTTCCACTCAGCAAATTACTGCCAAAAACTCTGAGAGTAAATAAAAAATTGCCATGAAAAATTTTCTCAAAAAAGTCTATCGTTCATATATGAGTGGTCCCACCACTCATATATGAAATTAATACACTCATCATTAGTTGTGCGAGAAGCTAGGTCGTAATCCTAAATGAAATTTTATAATGACCAATAAAGTAGGTATGTAGTTCAAAACTGTTTCACCTTCATTTCTTCTTGGACTCTATAATGGAAAAGAAAATATCATTCTGATCCAAGAACATGGCCCATATTTCTTTGAAAATGATGACAGTGCAACCATGATTTTTTTATATCCGATCTTCTTGGTATGGAACAATGATCGGTTTCAACACGATGTTGCAATATAATCAATTTATTGCGTCAAACATTAGATGGCCGTTTAATTAGCGAAATGGTGATGTTACTTGGTCGGCAAGAAGCTGCGATTTGACACCGTTGGACTATTTTCTGTGGGGTGACGTTAAAGAAAAGTGTTATGCCGACAAACCGGAGGCAATAGAGCATTTAAAGGCCAACATTCGTGATGACATTGCTAAGAGACGACACCCCATATACTCGAAAATGTGCACACAAATTGGTTCGATCGAATGAGGCACTGTGAGGCCAGCCATGGCAGCTATATGAATGGAAAAAGATTTCTAACCGTTTCTAAATTAAGCTATTTTTTTGCTTAGCTCTGAAAGAAGTCTTCAAATCTAATGAAGACTTCTTCAAATCTAATGAAGACTTCTTTCCCCAAAATATTAATAGAAATAATAATTTTTTCGAAATCTCAACATATGGAATGTAGTTTTCAAATAAGTTAATACTGTAAAGAATTCAAACTTTTGTTTCACGCTTTGCATATTGTTTTTTTATATTTATTATGCCGATTAAGATTTAATGTCTTATTTTTATTATCATTTTTATTTTCAATTTGCGTCACTTTTTTAAGTGTCTTTCACTTTATGTAGTCTCTGCCGCTCAGTCATCAGCATGAATCTACAGTTCATCTATCATTCTGTATTAGAAGAGCAAAAAATATTGAAAAAGTGGTCATAAGTTTCGTTCCATTAAATGGCCATAAATCAATTTTGTAATTTTCTACGTCTTCCTGCCTTCACTCCTACGTACCTTCCCTCTAGCAATTGTAATCGTTTTGTTTTATATCTCGTCAGCTGAAATAAATTTCAATTTATCTTATCTGTATGCCTAAATAGAAGTATCTGAAGTGCCTTTTCAATATGCCAGTGTTGAAAAGAATTTCTATCACAAAAAAAAGATAATTTTTCAATATCATTAGGTGACTCAATTTCAAATATTGCAACACAAACTTATTGTACTTGATTGAACAATAATAATAAGTTTTATGTTTTTATAAAATTATAAACAAATTAAAATGACTATGAATTTTACAAGTAAATGCAGTAGTTTAGCATTTTTGTGGTTTTTATTTATTTACAAGGGAACATTTTTACATTCAGCCGTTTAACCAAGAAAGTTCAATGATTGTTAATTAAAAATTTTCTTTCCCACAATTTGAATTCAAAAAACAATTTTGTCGGAAGAGAAAATTTACAAATATTTTGTTTTTAAATTATGAATATGAGATATTATTTAAGCAAATACAAATTCAAAAATGTTTTCTAATGTTCTTCCAACTAATTTTAAAATCTTTTGCAACATTCTTTTGTGTGATTAAGTTATTGAAATCTATTTCAATTAGTTCATTAAACAGTATAACAGTAAGCAACATGTTGATAGCAACATTGTCTTTAACCCAAAAAAAAAGTATACAAACTATCTAATCTATTTTTCAGTTTAATATGCTGTTTCTGCAAGACAAATGATTTCTTTTGCTTTTCTGTTTATAACGCAAGCCAAAGTGAGTACTTTTGTTTGTGGTTTCCTCGCAGAAAGCCAATCAAAAAAGGTTAAAATCGTTTGTGTTACAGAAACAGGTTCTTAATTTTCTCAGTTTAGATAGACATCCCTAACAAGTTGCAAAAATGCTTTGTTTTGTTTTGTTATTTTACCTTTAAAAGCCTACCAGAGAAAAAATGCTTGCAAATCTTTTGAAACTTTTCAATGCCTTCAGCGAAGAAAAATATTTTTGGAGCAATTGATGCGTTTACAAGCAGAATTACCATATTTGGTGTGAAGAGCAGTCAGATGCAGTTAAAAAACTAACAGTACACCATGAAAGATATACTATTTCGTACCGTTAGTACCGCAGACCGCAACGTTGGACCGTACCTTTTAAAAACAATAGAAAATACAAAAATTCGACTAATAGGTGGCCGTAGTCGCAGGCAACTTTTACATGAAATAATAATTTACGTGGCAAGCATTTATTCATCTCTCCAAAATGAATATTTCATTCATTTTGCAAATTTTCTATGTCCTTTTTTCAATTTTCAAAGCCCGTACAGTTAAAAAATCACTCGCTAATAGTTGTCTTCAATACATTTTAACTAAAAAAAAATTAGCAACATGTTGCAGGAAACATTTTTAAACTGTTTTAACAATAACATCTATTTAACATTAATCTATTAAATATTCCATGTTCGTCACATTTTTACAAAATGTTCTAAACTATAAATACGAAGTGAAGTCAATAAGTTTACTTTTGCTCCTTTGGTGCTGCTGAAAAAAAAAAAACGGGCATCTAACAAAATGTTGCGTCGTGTAATTTTTTTTCCTTTTTTTTAACAACCATTTATAGCTCAGTATCGCGTGATTTGCGGGAAAAACGGAAAATATTGAAAACTAAAACAAAGAATTAGAATTCATCCGCCGCGTTTTCCAAGTTGGAATTAACACACACTGCTTAGGTGGTGTGAGAAGCTAGGTCTTAAGCCTGACTGAAGGGTTGCAAAAACCAATTATGTATGTATGTATGTATGTAAGTATGTGTGCGTATTCTCCAAGTTAAGCTAAGAGAGTTTTTTTATAGAAAACTTATAATCGAAATCTAATCTAAGAAATAATAATATTTGGCAACATATGTTTAGCAACATTGAAATTTTGTTATGAAACAAGGAATTGAAATCTACATATTTTTTGTTTGTTTTTTAGTTAATAATGCAACACCTTTGATGCTAGTAACATTTCCTTTTTACGTTGCTTAGTTTACATATACAAGTCAATCTACTGACAAATTTAATTTGTTGCAACAAACAGACACTGTTTTATGTAGGCTATACAACCACAAATTAACACATCAAAGTCGGCTTTTGTAATGTTTTTTATTTTTTATTTTGTGTTATTATTTGTTTTTGTAGTCTATTCGTATTAAGATGTCATAAATCACACACAATACAATGCGCGTGTATATAACAGAAATATAGAGAAATACAAGCCATATTGTAATACAAATCAAAATATTTATGATTTAACAATTGAGCACCAAAACGAATGTGGCAAAATAGTTTGCTTGCACGTACTAAAAAAAAACAACAACAACAACAAAAATCAGAAAAATTATTACAAATTATATGATGCGATGGCAAATGATGGCCTCTTTCACGTCTTCTAAGAGATCTAAAAAAAAAGAACAATAAAACAACAATAAAATAAGATGCAACACATGTAAAGCATAAAAAGATTTAAAAGTTGAATGGATTTAAAGAAATCTAAAATTTATGATAGAACTGAACATCTAACAGATACAATGTATTTCAAAACATGTATGGATTTGAATTGGAAACAAAAAAACAGATTAAATTGAATGCATTTCACTTGATCATACATATAGTCGTACATATGCTTAAATGTTTATGAATTAGAAAGAAATTAAATCAGATTGTAAATCCAACAGTACGGCATGGAATGTTACTTCTTAACAAACGTATACACAACTTACCACACATTTCCTTAGAAAAATCTTTTGTTAGATACTTCAACTGCCTTATTGACTTTCACATGATGCAAATCAAAAATTTATTCTACATTTCTTATTATTTTATTTCATTTTTATTCATTCGTTATATTTATTAAAAATTTTGTTGCCATTCTAAATTCTAAACAAAAACATTCATGCATATATTCATGCATTTGTTCTCTCCAGCATTTTTTGGGTCAATGTCTGAGTTTGTGGCCATTAAAAATCACAAAGAAAAAAAGAAATTCTAAATAAATAAAAATGCTACTGAATCATTAGAAAAGTATTTTAAAATTTTACCTTGATAGCAACTAAAATTTTAAAACTTACAATCGTATCGCCTGCCGTTGTTTTTTTTTTTTTTTTATACAATTGGTGAAAACTTACCACAAAAATTTACTTGATTTGGCTTGGTGGCTATTTTCATAGACAAATGCTAATTAAAAACTTAAACAAATATTTACCGGTGGCCGTTTGGTTTATTGTAATCATTTTCGCTATGGTGAGAAAATAAAAATTTTTTAAATTGAAATTCCAATAAATAGCGGTTTTCGATACTTACTTAGTCACATATCGCCATTTAAAATGCTAAATTGTTAAAACTTTTATTAAAATTTTTAAGAAAAAATTTTTAAACATAAATTCTAAGAAATTGTAACTTTTTTTAATGACCAGTTTGTACGAAGAATGCATGATACGGTTTCCATTACAGTATAACATAGCATTCAGTTCTGCTGTATGCCTAAATAGAAGTAACTGAAGTGCCTTCTCAATATGCCAGTGTTGAAAAGAATTTCCATCATAAAAATATTAATTTCTAGTTTGTAGTAAGAATGCATTATACGGTTTCCATTACAGTGTAACATGACATTCAGTTTTGCTGTATGCCTAAATAGAAGTAACTGAAGTGCCTTTTCAATGTGCCAGTTTGTAACATAGCATTCAGTTTTGCTCATTGTTCTCCTTGTGTCATATGCCAAAATAATTGACAAATGCTAGATAATTAGAAACTTTTTCCGAACTCTTATCATCCTGGTTGATTTCGTTATTGTAAACATCATAACGGTATTAAGAACATGAGAGGCGTTGGAATGTGGGAGGAATTTCCAATTTTCGGTTTTATTAAATTAAGAAATCTCTGCTTCCCTACCCAGAGAATAAACAAATTAAAACCAAACATCAAAGGTTTCTCACGACTACACCTAATACATGTGCCTATAACGCCTTTTTCTGGGCAACGGCACATAAATCTACTATCTTCCAGATTTCCAATTTGTCAATGCAACCACGTTTATCGCCTTGATACTAAGATTTTCTTCATATTTACCTATCTCTTGGATTGTTAGTAATAGATGTGTGTGAAGATAAATTCGAATTAAACTATCATGGACTAAAATCAAAAACTTTAACCGATCTAATGTTAATGGTAACAGAGCAGTGTTAAGTGGTTAACAGAAAATACAAAAAATGTTCAAGGAAGAAAGCATCCAAATATACGATATCAGAGAATGGAATCTCTACTCCATTCTTTAGAAATTATGCCCCGCATTTTGCTCAGTAGAACGGCTTGTCTGGAAATTCAGAAATTCTTTTGAGAATTGAAAAATTTAGACAATAAAAATATATTTGTTTTAACAATGTCGGAGGAGGATGATCGATATTGTGAGAAAGTGGTACTTGTTGCTTGTATCCCACTGTATACAAATTGTAGCCTAAGGCATCCCTAGTAAAACCCTGTTAGTAGTATACCCCAAATAATTTCGGAATTTGAGAAATCGTGCTAGAGAACACTTCACTATGTTGACTTGGTCTGGGGAGGATGATGATATTGTGGAAAAATGGTACTTGCTGCAGGTAAGTCTTTATATATCCATGGTATCAAGGATAGCAAAACAAGTTTCCTTATCGTCAGGCGTTACTTGGGACCAGAGGAATAGACGACAAAGCTAAATGTTTTCTTCAAATAAGCAACTAATGGATCTAAACCAGATTAAAAATGGATTGGATAGCCATGGTGGGCTGAATAGCCTTGGTGTTTAGGATTCCAAAACAGTTTTCATTAGAACCGGAGATATAGGCGACAAAGCCAATTGTTTTCGTCAAATGAGCAACAAAGAATTTTTCTATATAAATCGGGCAGAATTGTCGCATTTGCAGTATTTTTGTCTATGACATGCTGTTTTGTGCATGGTTTCCATTTCTTATGTCGATAACTTGCATTTTTTTGTTCATGATTTGCATTTTTTGGTCTTGAACTTGAATTTTTTTGGTCGGTTTTCTTGCTTTTTTTGGTTCATGACTGGCATTTTTGGTAGACAATTTCAATTTTTTTTTTTTTATGACTTGCATTTTTTGTCGATGGCTTGCAATTTTTTGATTTTTGTCGATGAGAAAGATATAAATTTCGTCGCCTGTCCATTATGTCAACTAGGTCTAAAATAATTTCAAACAGTTCATTGTGATGGTTCAAGGCGCTTTCAAACAAAACAACCAAATATAAATTTTCTTTTATCTTTATGGTGTGTGTAGATGCACAATAAAAAATTACATAACACTACATTTGTTAAATAATTTAATTAAATTTATTATATGTCATCTATGAAATACAACAAACACTTATTGAAAACTGAAACCTCATAATATTTCTGTTTTCTTTTTTTCTTTTTTTTTTTCATTGAAAGCAAAAGAAACAAAAAAATTGCCTCAATAAATATGACATCAAGTCTTAATGTCGCCTATGGCAACTAATAATGTGTAGTTTTTTTTCATAGTGTCGAGATATGAGTATAGTTTGCTTCGTGGCTGGCTGAGTTTAATTATTATCATTGTAATTATCGCCGTCATCTCTACAGCAACATCACAGTTTCTATTTCTGTAGCTCATCACTGTAAACACTGTGAAGTGAAAGAAAACCTTGATCTAAGTATTCTTATAAAATTAAAACAAAAAAAACCAAAGAAAACATACCAAATGATATACACGTTTGGATAACTTAAAGTACTTGTACTACGTACGTACATACATACATAGTACAAGTATAATATCGTGTTTTTTTTATTATGACGAATAATTGAAATTTAATCTGCTAAGAAATATACACCAAAAAGAAAAAAATTCTTCTCTAAAGGTTACGGATGACACAATATAGTGGTGATTGGTTGCTTTGGTTTCTGGGATGCTTGCAAACGTTCTCAAAGATTTGCAGAGACTGCAGGGCGTGCATATAGACCGAGAAATGAAAAAAATCTTATCCGGCCAGTGATTTAAGTTTTAAGAAATTTAAGCCTTTTTTATTGTTTTTAACTTTTTTCTTTACATTTTTGCCAAGTTATTTGGTTTTTCTTGTGTATTTGGTTTTGCATATTAAATTTCCAACTCTGAATAATTGAATTGAATCTTGCTTTTATAATGGGCTACTGCTGGCTGATTATTTAAACAAATCAAAATTTCAAACAAATTAAATATTAAATAATCGATATGGTAATACGGTTATGCTTTGATTATTTAATATTGTATCGTATGTATGTATGTATATATGATTTAATTATTATTATGTATTATTTTATTTATAATGTTTATGGTCGATTAGTTTTCTTAATCCATTGTATTTAACTGGCATGTTTTATAGAAAAGCCTTTTGGCTATAATTTGAAATTTAGCTTCAAAGTTAGGAAAACTTATTTTCTTATTAACATGAGGGGAATACTTCACAATAAAATTTTTTCACTAAAAGTAGGATGATTTAAGTTGAATCACTTTCTTATGGTACAAACGTGGCTCTCAAAAAGTTATTGGACCATATAAAATCAAAACTCTTTAACTTAGATCATCCAAATAAGACGTTTTTCTTGGGAATCTTTCATTTTCTATTCCATTAAGTACGGTAGTGTGGAAAATGCAGAATTTTATGTCTTCTTTTAAAAAGGACTATTTTCTAATATACTACTAATTGGGTTTTATTAGGAACACCTTAGGCTATTATTTGTTTATAGTGGGATACCTGCAGCAAATCCCATTTTTCCGCAATATCGATCATCCTCTCTAGACGTTGTTAAAACAAATTAATTCTTTTGTCCAAGTTTTTCAATTTTCAAAAGAATTTCCGAACGTCCAGCCAAGCTGTTACACATAGCAACGTGGAGGGCATAATTTCTAATGAATAAAATAGAGATTCCGATATCGTATATTGGGGTGATTTCTTCCTCGCTCATTTTTTGTATTTTCTGTTAACCAATAACGTTGATATGTTACCTTTAACATTAGCTCTGTTAAAATTTTTGGTTTTTGTCTTTGCTAGTAAAATCCGAATTTATCTTCACACACATGTAGAAAGATATGATCTAGTCCTCGATCTATGTCACTGGCAATAAACACAATAAACAGGTTACCTGCCAGGCTAAAATTGTTTTTTTAACGTTGTGATTTGATTTGCTTAAAATTAAAAAAATTGTTTTTTTTTTCTTTTAACATTTTAAGTAAGCGTGGTTACTACACCTACACAAAAACGTCTTCTAAGTTTACACTGACAATAAAGTTGGAAATGAAATATTTTCGAAACAGTTGAATCCTAAATTGTCTCAGTTGCTATAGACCTACTTAAGCTGAAATAATGGCTGCAAATAATGGTGCCTTTAAAAGCCATATATTGAATCAAAACTATAATCTTAGGTTAGGTTAGGTGGCGGACACTATGGAAGGAAGACAACCAGCATTTAGGCCAATTTCAGATACCACAATTAATTTCATTCCCTTAAGAAAAACCCTCCCTAGCCCAAAATAAATCTTGCTATAGTAGCAAACATTATATTAGAGAGCTTGGTCATCGATGTCAGAAAATTCTAGGTCCACAACTTCCCTCTCTTTATGACAAGAGCAGTGAACCAACACATGAGGTGCAAGACAGCTGCTTCTATCTCTTCAGACCCAGAGGTCCTGCAAAAGTCATTACTTGTATTACATGCCTACTATAATCATTGAAGTGACCAATTCATATACATAGCTAGGAAGGTATCAATGCTAGAATTTTCAAATACTAGCACACCTTAATAAAATCTCTAAAAATGTTCAAAGGGGAAGGTAGTTTCAAAAAGGTTTCAAAATAACAACAAAATATCGAATAGAGGATACATATTCAAACTAAAGGAAAATTGATACACTCTACATTGGAACTTGTAACCACAGCTTAAATATCTTGTAAGGCTGAATTGTATAGACTTCTGACAAATTAAGTTCTTTAACATCTCTCAATACAATGCCATTACCCCGACTCTGATTATTAGCTTAATACAAACTCAAAACTGTTTAACAATTTGAAAATCAATTTCTTAAAGCAAACACAAACTTAAATTCCATGATGTTTGCATTTTGAAAATTCACCACGAGTTCTTTAAAAGTTTAAACAAAAAAGTTTTTAAATTGATTCTTCAATACCGCAGTTAAAATTTTACGAGATTTCTTCTTCTTATGCAAACTCACTGGGCCACGTTTTCACAATTTGGCATTTCGCCAATGGATAAAATAAAACAAAACACGAGTAGAGGATTTTAACTGCACTCTTATATAAAGTAAAAGTTCTTACAGAGAGAAGAACAAATTTTCAAATACTAAATGAATATGGTCTTTGGAAAAACCAAACAATCAAGGACGATAATTTTTTCTTGTGTTTTTATTCAAGAATGTTGCCAAGAAAACAAGAAAGAAATTTTTTTAAATAAACACAAACATTAAATGACGACTATCGATTTGAAATTAAAAACAAAAGTTAAATCACTTATAAAGTAAGTATTTGAACAAAAAAAAATTTAAAATACCACTAGAAAAATTTCAGTCATAAATTGCAAACGACAAGACAAGGTTAAGGCTGGATGGATACTCAGTAATTGAAAATGAAGACGCACATTTAATGCTTAACCGTGAACTTGATATTAAATTTTTAAGAAATTTATTCAATTAAAAATTTATGAATTGAACTTCAAATAATTATGAATTATTGTACAATATTATTTATAATTAAAGTTCAATTAACTGTTAAAGCCATGTAATTAGCAACGGAATGTATACAAGGAATTCAAGCGGTTTATGCTGCAAGAAAAATATTTTTTTTTCGTTTCGATAATTATGATAATAATAATGATGATTATCATTAAAAATGGCAATGATGTAAAGTGAACAGTATCTTAAAGTAATGAATTCTCTTTCTTTAAAACTTTATAAGATGAAATCTTCACAGAATACACATCTAGAGTATCGATTTATATCTATGAAATGTATAGAAGAGGGTAAACAATATTCAAATGACTACCAGGAGTGACAACAGAATGGACTGATTTTCGATAATAGTCTGGCAAAGTAATATTCAAATGGCTACCAGGAATGACAACAAATTGGATTGATTTTCCATAATAGTCTGGTAAAAAAAATTTGTTAGAAGATTTTGGTTAATAGAAAAGTAAAGTCCTTGGGTCCATAGTGTAACTAATCATATCACAATGTTTTTTACCGCCTATTAATAGGTATACAAATTTAATTTTTACAGAAGTTTATTTTAGCTTTTTCCTACTATGCCGCTTCAGCAAAATCCTCTCTGACATTCAATACATTTCAACATTATGAAAAAAGTGGAACTAGATATGTCAAACTATGTGGAAACCTTCTCCAATCCATAGGGCCGCTATAGACGAGATCGACTGGCAAATATTTTACATTGGAAAAATTGATAGGATTTTTAGCGTGTCTAGCTCTCCTTATTTTCTTTTAGTGATGTTCAAATCGACAAAACTTTTCTGATACTTACACATTTCTTAACACGATCTGCAGATCCATTTAATTTTGCAATTCTCATTATCATGACTATCTCTTGTTTGCACACAGAAATAAATGTTACAATACATTCCTGATGCATTACACCATGATAACATCAATAATAAAAGGAACGGTGACTACCTCTCAGCAGGTTTCTTGCATAAACTCAGAGAATAAATAAAATTGCCATGAAAAGTTTCTCAGAAAACAAATACAACGTAAGTGGTGTGAGAAGCTAGGCCGTAATCCTGACTGAAGGGTTGTAATGGCCAATTATGTATGTATGTAAGACCAGAAAAACTTTTTATTTCTGAGCAAGTCAAGCTGTCAAAGAAAACTCTGGGAGAGTCAAGCAGCCAGTAAAACTTTAGAAAAAATTTATTTTTCTATGCCTTTCACTACATTATATTACTGATCATTACAACACTTTAAGTCAGCATATCACGGTCTAGCTTCTTAAATCACGCATATAGTGTGCATTTATTATCCATCAGCAATTTGAACTACAGTTTAACGAATAAAAGGTTTAAATAGTGTTGCCATTCCAGCTCTGAGATTTTGACAGAAATTTTTTCATCATTTCTTTACGCATTTAGTCAGGTGTACGACCTAGTTTGGGTGGTTTTATGTGAAATTTTATCCATAAGTGGAGAGAGCTACAGTTTAATATTGAGAACTTGGTTATTTATTTAGTTATTGTCAGAAATCTGCTGGGAGGAAGTCGCGAAAGACATATTTTTTCATATTTTGTTTTGCTTCAGATATCTAAACCATGGGTTGAACCACGGTCTGACGTCTAATAAGCCAACAAACAACCTACTAGACTATGTCGACTTTGAAAATTATTTTTATAGGAAGTATTTTTTTTTTTTTTTTTTTTTTTTTTTTTTTTTTTTTTTGTAAAAATTAGATGTTCTTGTTTTTTTTTTTGATAGTTTTGTATAGTAAAAAGTTGAAGTTAGTCTAGGCATTGCATTTAGAAAATAAATGAATTCCTTTAAGCTTCTGTCATTAACTTCATTGTTTGTTTTATAAACAATAATTGTATTGAAAAAAAATGTATGCTCTTTATTTTCTGCTTTTGTTTTTGGTTTTATTGCTTTGCTTTTGTTTTATTAATAAGGAAATATAATTAATTATTTTGTTATATTTATAACAACAACAATAGCCAGCCAACTACTGCTGCAGCTGCAAAAACGAAACACCAACCAGCCACTGAAGCAAACAATTAAACAATTTTGAACATTGAGCGACAGCAGCAGCAAACAGTCAACTATAACGGTCTACAACTTTATATAAACATACATACATACTTAATATTTATGTATATCTGTATAAACAATATGTATGTATGGATGTAAATATGTATGTATGTAAATGTATAATTTTTGTCCATGCCTATTGTGTTGTCGATGATACTGGTGCTGCTGGCTGATGGCAGCTGATTGTTGCTCTTTATTTTAATAAAAATAATGTTGTTGTTGATGTTTGCTTGGTTATTTGCTGCCATGTCTACCATGTGCAATTTGGCAATTGAAGCAGAACGAACAACAAAATTTATTTATTTAAACACAATGTAATTTGATTTTATAAGAAAGCGCTATGATAGATCCAAAAGCAAAACAAAACAAAACAAAAACAAAAACAAAATAAAAACAAAACTTTTCGTATTTTTAATTAAAAAATTCAAATTTGTTGTTGCTGCTGTTGTATAAAACATTTAATGTTATTTTTGTGTTTTTCTGTGTTTTTTTTTTTTTGCATGCCATTGTATGAATGAGGATGTTGTTCTCTTTTGTTTTTAATTTTTTTTTTTTTGTTTTTTAATAAATTTATTAATAATGTTTCAATTATGTAAAGATAATTACGTAGAAAAAAAATATATTTTTTAACAGAAATTATTGTCATATTAAATCATCATGTTGCTTAATTTTATTTACATACATAGGTATGTAGGTATGAACTTATGCATGCATGTTTAAAGCGAAATGTTAAATGTTTACATTTGTACATCTTTAATATGATACAATATGTATGTATGTATATATCACATTTTTGTTTTAATCATAACAAAAGCATTTTTTTTTTTAATTTCAAACTTGAATAGCAAAAAATCAATGCCAATTTTTAATCAAACTTTATTTATAGTTTAAAAGAATAAAACTGTAGAAAGTTTTTTCTTTTGTTTTTATTTTAAATCATTCAATAACTAACAAAAGTCTTTTATTAAATAAATTAAAAAGAAAAATATGAAATATGGAATGTTTTGGGCTCTTTTTTCAATTAAAAGAATATTTTCCCATTGTTTTAAAAACTCAAGTTGAAAAGGATTTAACACGTTTTGTTAATTGTATTAGAATATAAAATGTTAAGAATATTAATTAAAGAAATAAATAAAAACTATAAAAACTAAAGAAAAAGTAGATAAATTAGAGCTTTACATATTAATGTCGCTACAAACAATTTATAAAGGGCCTAGCCTCAGGCCAGTTATCAGTTTTCTACAAGACATTTTAAAGAAAGATTGAAATGCGAGTGTATGTAATACATGTTTGGTGTCATCATATACAATTCAAAAAGCTATAAGAAACCTTTAAAAATTGTACACTAGAAGCAAAAACAAAAAATTTTCTAAAATCAAAAATAAGGTAAAAGTTCTACTAGAGGCTTTAAGATATTTGTTTGTAAGTACTGTGCTTTTTGCTGTAGAAGCACAAAGTCTTGTTAAAACCTTTTGCTAAGCGGAAGTAGCCGCAGAATATTTCTCATATGTTGTTTTGTTCGAAATGCTACCTGGGGTTTGAGCATAACAACATAAGTGACGTGAGCAGTTAGGTTGTAATCCTGACTAAAGTTTTGTAACGATTAATTGTGTATGCATGCCTGTACATGTCTCTTTAATAAGATTCTTTTGCCAAATTTTATTGAGAAAACTATGAAATGTTGAAAGAAAATTTAAATTCCTAACATTCACTTACAATTTGTATTTATTTTATATCATAGACTCGATTGTCTATATGAAGTGATTCTTAGCAATAGAAATTTCTTTTTTTTTTGTCTAAAAACTCATTCTATTCTATTTACATGCGGAAATCCAATAAACTCGTAAAAAAATCTTTTATTGAGTTCCATTTTTATAAACACCATATGCTGGAGTGTAATAGCCGTAATAAAACCCCCCCTAAAACCATATTTCCGATTTTATTTAGGTCACGAAACGACCTTCTAATTCAATCTTCAAAAAAAAAAAGTAAAACATTCTCTACATTATTAATGTGATTAGAATTGAAAGTGATTAGGCAAAATGACCAACCCACACAGCCTTATATTGTGTTTTTAGCCAATATACGAGTATATTTATTTACACAACGTCATATGTAAATAATGTCTTTCAAACATACAAGCTACACATGCCTTCGTTTGGGGTCAATTCAAGCGGAAGTGTGCCAAAGAATTGGGGACACTGAAAATAAAAGAATAAAAGAACATCCAAAATAGAAGACGACAATACCAACGACTGGAAAGGAAAGCCATACATACAAACCTATGTATAAATGTGTTTAAAATTCTATAAAATTTTCTAATTACAAACGTGGCTTTGCATGTTAAAAATGTATTTTTCCAATACGATTGAAAGTTGTTTCAACAAAAACAAAAAAAAAATGGAAAAAGAAAATAGACGTCATCCAAAATAAGAACGCAACGTCAAATACAAGCATATCGTATATTATTTGAGGGTGGGGCTGACATACAAACGCAATTCTTTAGTCAAAAAGTTGTTGAAACATTCGGTTTTCGAGGGGATATTCTAAACGTTAGACAATTCAAATCGTAAACGTTTTATTGTTTATTTTTTTTTTTATCAATTTCAATTAAGTTCCACATATTTTGTTGTTTCGAAATCTAAAATACAACAAAAACAACAACAAAAATTAAATACACACTCAAACAAACAAGTCAGCCCAGTCAGTCAACACAGTCACTATGGGTTTTTTTATGAAAAACATCATATCACTTGTGTTCGCCTAATAAACCTATAAAGGCAAAGAAGGTATTAGATTAATTCGAGGCACGTTATTTCAAAAATATTTAAATACAGTCTTCTTCCATTATTACACCACGTACCGTTTCATTTTTTCTATAGAATAGTTGTAAATATACGAGTAGCTTGTATTTTGTCTATGGCTCTGTAGTTGTCTTAAATGAAGGTGGCTTAAATGAAGTTAATTATTTTTTTATTTTTTTTTTTCATAGTTTACGCTCTGAGTACTATTTGAGCTCTGTTAGTTTTACGCATCTAAGACAAAAAAACATAAAGTTTAGAGATCAACTTACTTGATTTTCAAGCTTAACACTTTGTTTAGGGGTATTCACAGCATATGATACAAACTATACAATTGCAAAATTTTAATATTGAGAATGACTTAGAGTGTTTCAAACAATATTTATTGAGGTCACCTTTGCTCCGTTACCAACAAAATTTATACTTTCAGCACCATGAACTCCATGCCAACGCAGTCGTAGAAGAGTACGCATCAGATTTCAAAGTTCTCATAACTTTCTAGTTCTAGAAGACTATAGTAAGACGCATACGAACAATTCTTCGATCGAAACCTTAACGCATATATGCGTACATAATTGGTCATTACAACCTTTCAGTCAGTATTACCACCAAGCTTCAAACACCAATTATGTTGAGTGCGTTCATTTCATACATGAGTGGCGGGACCTACATACAGTTTAAAGTCGACTCCGAATGACAGATTTTTGAGAAACTTTTTCATGGCAATTTTATTTACCCTCCGAGTTTTTGCCAGAAATCTTTAGTGATACAGTTGCAGAAGAAATATTTGTTCATGCATCGTTTCGTTGGAGACGTCTGACTTAGTGTTTGACCAACGTTTAATAAGCAAACACACAATGCAATAGACTACGGCGACTTTAATTGCCATGCCTCTAAAAGCCAACTAAAGTTGCAAATAGCTTGTCCAGAATACTTGGAAGAAGTCAGTTGAATGCAAAAGAGGTCTTAAGGGTTGTAAATCTTGGCTGATATTTATGGATACGAATAAGCCCACATTAAAGGCACAAATACTTAAGGTTCACATAGGTAGAAGTTTGTTATCCTTTGAATTAGATTAGCAAATACCTTGTCCAGAATACTTGAAAGTTATTGGCTATAAGCAAAAAGAACTGTAGGAATTATTAAACGTTGGCCGTTATTTAGAAATTTGTATCTGACAGAGCATACGCAAACTATGGCGGGTGTAATCATAATACTGTAGCAGTGTAGCATTTCTGGTTCGAGTAGATAAAAGCAATGCTGATGATCTCCTAAACTTCAAATACTTGTAAAAAGTAATCTATAGTGGTTAATATCGTGTCGAAAACGCACTAAATAACCGTCAGTAGAGTTACATATTAAATAGGCTAGAGATGCTGCTGAAGGACTCACTAGAATGGTAAGATAGCATGAACAATATAGCCTAGAAGAACATTCTGTGTGAAGCACCATATGGCCCTGTTCATTCTGTTACTGTTAAAGAAAGAATTGTTCACATTTGTATACCAGGCCACATAAGAATGAGTATGTAATAGAAGAGAAGTCAAAAGTTTTACAATTCCACGAGCTATTGTTATTTGGCGGAATGCCTACACACCTGCAATTGCCTACACAACTTCACATTACATAATGTAAATTTGTTAAGATTTTTTAAATCTTTCATCTGAATAGCCCTACTAATCGAAACATTAACAATCGTCTTTCTACCTTGAAAGTGTGCATACATATCTTAATAAAAACCAAACTTCTGAAAGATGCCAACCGAGTTAATGGTGTTTATTTTCATGCCTTTACTTTACTCTTTACGCCATTGAATTTGTAATTATGCTTGCAGAGCATATTAAATTCCCTAATTTAACTGGTATAATGCGTGCAGACATCATCTCTATCTGTCTTAATGTTTTCAAACTTTGTATTGTATTCGTATTGTTTAAATAATAAGAAAATAAATAAAAATAACAAATGAAAAATTTAATAACATTATTTAAAACCAAACCAAACACCAAACTGTTTTGTTTTATGCCATGAAATTTAAGTAAAAGTTGAACATGCTTTCATAAATAATGTAAGATTTAATTGGAATAGTTTGTAATTGACTAAGCCAGAGTTTGTCTTAAAAAACTTAAATTAAATTATACAACATTTTAAATTACAAATTAATATTAATAATAGCGAATGAATAATAAACGTAATAAATAATTAATATAATATCGTATTTTCATTATTTTCCATTGCAGATTCAATATACAAAACTAAAAACTGGGTTTCATTCAAAAAACTTTATTGAAATGTAAGTAAAATTTAAAACTACTTACGTCTAGTATACGTTTAGAAATTATTTTCTTTTTTTTACAATAATAATTGAAAAATTACTTCAATTAAAAAAAAAATGAAAATTAATTACGTAGAAATTATTTCCATTTCCATATCCATTGAATTCCTATTAAATTTAAAATTTCAAACATGTTCTCCATGTAAACAATTATTTTTAAATGTAAACATCACCCACCCTGTAATTATTCCCCAGCTGTGCTTCCATAGTTATTACATGACAAAAAATTTTCCCTTGTAGTAGTAGCAGTAGTAGTAGTAGGTGCTGCATTTTTAACATAAACTTAAAAGCACTTACCGTTATAAATATTTAACAAACAGCAGAACAACTTTTATGAAAATTATTAAGCACAACATAAAACGCTTATAAAAATTACTTGAGAAAAGCCAATGTGTTTTACCCAGTTAAACAACTGGGGTGCGATTATTCCATTCAATATTGAAATGCTGGAATATTTAATACATGACTTATTAACTTAAGTATTTATTTGATAATTCACTAGAAATACAATGATTAATAGTTTCAATAGAACTTTTCTTAAATTGCTTAGTATTAGAAAATTCAATAAGCAGCAGAAATGATTTCATCAAAAGCAAAAGCAACTTATCTTACAAATGTAATGAAATTAAATGAAATTCTCTACCATATTCTATTAATCCATTTTATCCATAAGTGGCAAGACCTACAGGGTCTACGAACGACAGATTTATTAAGAAACTTAAATGGTTTTTGCCAGAAATCTTCTAAGAGGCACCCACCGAATAAATATTTTTTTCTTCATATTTCGTTTTGTTGGTGATGTCTGACCTGCTGTTAATCCATTTTAGTTCACTTAATTTGTCTTTGCACTAATTTACTTCTAAAATAAATCTTCTCTATTCTTTTTTTTATTTTGCTTTATTTCATAATCTTTTCCTACCAAATTACTGATTCCTTCATTTAATGATCGGCTCATTGTCAAAGATTCTGAAAAGATAGTGTTGCCGCCTATAGTTTCCTATAGCAACGCTCTCTATAAAAACGCACTGGGTTGTTGAACTGTAGTTTCTGCTAATTAGGTTCCACTTTTTTCTCAAGAAATGACTCTGTTTTACCTAGCTTCTAGATGTGATGTTATTCCACCTGAAGCGGGTCAGATGGAACAGATTATTTGGTGGAAGATTGAAGTCTCTACTCAAAATTTGTTTGCCGTCTCCCATATTGTGATCGGGAATGCCCGCGTTAATCTAAAGTATTGGAAACTGATTTAAGAAACAAGCAAGCGGGTTTCGGTATGCTTCCTATTTATAGATTTTGAAAAAGTTACTTGCACCCCCAAACACAAAGTCGTCTGGAACGGTCTAGCATGCAAAGGTTTAATACAAAAATCATCGCACTCATGCAAATCTATGTAGTGAAGTATGTGTGTGAAGATAAATTCGAATTTGAAAATCCAAGACGCAATCAATAAATTTTAGCAGCGCCACATTTGGCGTTAACAGAGCAAAATTTACCCTTAACAGAACAAAATTTACACTTAACACAGCACTGTTAGCTATTTAACAGTATCCATCTGAAAAAGCCCACTTGTTTCGAAGCCAGTTTTAGGATAAATACTAGGCCTATGAGTAACATATCATACTCCAAGGAACGTTCTAAGGCCTCTTTATGTAATCAGCAAAATAGTCCCACATGAATTGATATGGTATTGTGAAAACTATCTTTGAAACTATGGTAATAGTGCTCTGTTAAGTGCTAATTTTGTTCTGTTAAGAGCAAAAATTATACTAAAATTTATAGATTGTGTCTTGAGTTTTCAAATTCGTAATTTCACCCCTTCAGTTTGACGTTGCCGAAGATATTGTGAAGAAATTTGAAAACTAAAATTAAATATTCAGTTTAAACAATATTAGCATTAAAGTTGAGCAAGATAGGGATATCCATAATCCTTAATCGCAATGTTAAATTATCGAACCTAGTAACACTGCATTGCTTTGCATAACTCAATTTAATCTTAATGTCCTTATTGTACTCTGCCTTTCATTAATCCTTTAATTGCCTCTATTCTACCTGTCTTAATTCTCTCTCTATCTAATTACACTCACGATTCTTCATCCTATTGTGCTATCCTCCATGTTATTTCATATAATTTTGCTCTACTTCGAAATCTCTTATGAATAAGGCATGACCTCTATTCATGTATAACAGAGAAATTAGAACTAGAACAGTGGGTTGCAGTTAATCTAACGAAATAACCCTTGAAATACTTTTGTTCAACAGCAAAGAGAGATATTAAACTTAATGGAAAAAAAAACCAGGAAAATTAATTGAATTTTTAATAACATTCCAGATCTGTAAGTTGTTTACCTCATAATAATAAATGATGCCAGCAAATACACAAACATACTGGAATCAGTAGTTTTTTTATTCACATCAATTATTGAAGATACAGTGTACTTAAAACAATTAACGTAATGAATAAAACGTCGAAAAATGTAAATGACGTTGGTGGCAGTACAATGAATGCAAATTTAAATTTTTAATTTTTTTTTTTTTAATTTTAAACAATCGACTTAAACAGACCCCTACCACTTATAATTTCATTAATTTATAAGTACATCTTCTCTATACATTACCGTTACGATATTAAAGAGCAGTTAAATTGCTTAATTTAACCGTTTAACAAAAGCAACAACCAACTAAAACGTTGATTATAGTGAAACTGTAAAGCTTGCTAGAGAGATACAATTTGTAATCTCCAAAGGGTTAATGTTCTCTTCCATGCTAAGTAAGTAATATTACAAATTACAAGGTTACATATGTGTGTTTATGTGTGGCAGTGTGTGGGTGTTGGTTAGTTATAATATGTAAATTTCTTTGTATATGGAACATATTGCATGCACTTTGTTGCAGATAAATTCACATTTTAAAAGGAAAGTGAATGTGAATGTGAAAAAAAAAGATTAATTGAGGTCTTACCTTGATTTCATTTCTTCATTTCTACACTTTTCCTGCTTTACTTTTCCTACTTGGCGATGGGCACGTGTTTGCATGTGGGAACTTCTCAGAATTGTAGAAAGTTTTTATACCCCTTGTATGCATGCATAAGTGTATGCATGAAAGACCAAACCTTTTACGAAACTTTTTGTAAAAATATATTTAAATAGGTTAAAAAAAATAATAGATAGTGTGCTTTAAATAAGAAATAATAGAACACAATTCTCTTAGTATTTAATGTATTTACGAGCTGCGGGAAAAATTATTGTGGACAAAAATGTCCGCAAGCGGAATATGAAAGTTATGCGGACTGGATTCTAATGTAATGAACTTCCAGGTAGTATACGACTATCGCCGATATCTCAAAGTGGTAGGAAATCCTGCAGAGCGAATGAACTGGCCAGACTAGATACGACCAGCGAACTCTCTGATGAATTCTCAACATTGCATTGTCAATTATAAGCAACAATAGATGTGCGGCTAGGACATGGACAGAACAGTGTAGAAAATCTGATCAACCTTGGATAGAAGGCACTCGGCACTTAAACTCCAGCGAAACTGGCTCAGCACTGTTGTCTGGTTTATTACGGGGCATTGCATTATAGGCACGTATGCAAGGTGCATTGGTCTTTGACACCTTGCAAATGATTTCTGTAGAAGCTGTGGAAATGACAAGAAGGATGAGACTGTTCTTCACCTACTGTGTACATGCCCGGCTCTTTATCGCATGAGAAACAGGTACCTGGGTGTCAGAAAAAAAATATGGATAATCGCTTCATCAAAAGCTCCGAGTGGTTTCTGGACTAGACGAAAATATGGTATCACAATGAGCCCTGGGTGTGGCCTAAGTATGTCTACTTATAACTGCTTGAGTAGACAGCCACTTCTACCTACCAACCTACCATGTATTTATCTGGTGGATAGCTACAGTTGTTAATAACCACACATCGATCTTTATGACAATTTATTTAAACCATAACCGCAAAAAATGAGCTTTTTTTAGCAAAGAAATGGCGTGTTGTAGCTGTTTAAAACAATAAAAAGCGAAAAAATAAATTAGACGTGAGGCAATATCACTAAAAAACGAAATTTTGAGAAAATATTTCTTCGGCGACTGCCTCTCAGCAGATTTCTGCCAAAAACTCTGAGAGTAAATAAAAAATTGCCATGAAAAGTTCACAAAAATCTGTCCTTCGGCATCGACTTTAAACTGTAAGTTCCGCCACTAATGTATAAAATTAAGACACACAACTTAAGTGGTGTGAGAAGCTAGGTCGTAATAATCAGGGGTGAAGGGGTGTAATGACCTATTATCTATGCATTTTATAACTTCTTTCTTATGGCCAACAACATGTGATAACAACATTCAGTTCTCCCTTTCTATATTTGACTTTTTAATAATATTTCCAACAGGCCATTATACAAAACGAACAACAAAAAAAACAAAACATTAAATCAAAAAAAAAAAATGTTTAAATATTCAAAACACATAAATATTGTCTTAAAATCCTCGTCTTGAGTATGATTCATAATAAAATTAATAAAAAAAAAAACCTGATATTGTTATTGTTGTTGTTATTGTTGGGCGACATTCGGTATTTTAAACAAGTTGTACAAATTTCTTCTTCTTCTTGTTCTTCTTTTAGGCAAATTTAGTCATTAATATGACTAAGATACACCATCTTATTCGATTTTATTCATTCACATGCTTTTTATTGCGATTATAAATATTTCCTATTAGACCAACAATGAATAGAAAAAAATATATAATTTAAGTTTATTGTTTAAATAAAGCTATAAATAAAAAAAAACAAATTATTTAAAACGCTGTTTCGCTTTCCGCTGTTTTAATAATAATAAGTTTAGAACATACGAAAAATAAAAAAGTTTAAAAATTTTGAAAAAAAATAACAAAAGATTCCTTTTAACTAAAGCAGCTGAAATTAAATTACTCTCTGTATCAGATTTTTATAATCAGGTAATTTAATTTCGATTTCATTTTTATCCCTATTGAAGTTAAAATTGGAAACACAATGTTTAAAAACCAATTTTTTCTTAATTAAGCTGGATTAGTAGACTTCTAGCAAAAACTCTAGGAGTAAATAGAATTGCCATTAAAAGTTTCTGACAAATTGAAGTCGCTTTTAAATTATAGGTACCACCACCCATGTATACAATTAACACATACAACATAAGTGGTGTGGAAAGCTAGGTTGTAACCCTGACTGAAGGGTTATAGTGACCAATTATGTACTTTTTTGAACACTTTGTGTTTAGCTTATCCATACCGTATAGAATTTAAATAGAAAATTCTCTATGAAAAAAGCCCCGTGCATTTGTGCAGCACAGTGTAAATAATGTGAAAAACACACAATTATTGTATGGAAGAGTATTCTTAATTCGCTTTTGCTAATTGCAGAAGCTTATAACTGAATATTTAACATTCATTTGCTAATTGTTCAATAATAAAGTTCTTTGTTTTACGTTCGTTTCTTTTTTCACTTTTATCGCTTTTTCTTACATTATCTTTCATCTTCTTCCATTTCCATTTCGGTTAATTTTATTGTTTTTTTTGTTTATTGAAAAAGTACAATGACTTTTCGCATTTATTCTTCTGTTCTCAGGCAAACATGAACGCATTCCCACTGTCTATAGGTGGAGTTGGAGATGACTAAACACAGTAGAAATGAGTAAAATCGCTAAAACAAATTTTGCAAATTGTTTGTAACTGTAACTGTTTGTTTTAACTTTTAAAATAATCAAATACCATTAACAAATTCCCATTTTAGTCTCTCTCATCTCATTTGCTGTTTTTTAAAACAGTAAAAACCCCAATTTGGCCACAATTGGGTATGAGAAACTCATCTTCGGCGTAAATTATTTTTAGTCTGCCGCTAATGTGTTAATCTTTAAAAGATGACATCAACTTACTCGTAAAGTGTAAGTTGTTCAGAAGAGTAAATATTGTGTTTTGTCTATAAGAGAAAAAAAAACACCCACAGGCATTTAAATATTCCCAAAAATAATTCAGTATACGGACGGCATTAGCAATAAGAAAATGGAACAAGAAAATACATTTGGAATCTTATTTACGACATAATCAGGCCGCTTGTATCTCAACGCCATATAATAAACGCTTTGAAAGATATTTATAGGTTGTGTTTTTGTACAATTGTGTATAAAACGTTAATTTGTTATTAATCCTTGCATTTAAATTTAAAGCATCCGTAAGAAAGTGTATACAAATGTTCAATGCAATCATAAATTGAGGTTAATATTGTCAATTTAAATTTTATGTTTTTTGCTTTCTGTTGTTCTATAAATAATAAAATGCGTTAAAAATTTTATTTCCTGTTTGTCTTAATTTACCAATAAAATTACCGATTATTATGATTATTCCAATTTCCTTAATATGGTTTTATATGTTACGAGTTTTTCGTAATTAGTGACGGCAATAACCCAGTAAGCTACATTGTGTGGTTCATTTTATTAATTATGATTATGACGTTTCTTCCAAAAGAAATAAGCGGCAATATTGGCGAATCTTTAACAAAGGATTTGCTAGCAATGCTTGCAAGAGGTTTGATATCAAAGTAAGATTATCTTTTAAAACGAACCTCATGATTTGTCCTGTCTAATGGCACTTAAAAACGCAAGCTAGTGAATACGAATTCGAATGGTATGATCATGTATTGCCAAAACGCCAGCCTGTAAATATGAATTCGATTTTATTGTATTGACATTTTAACAACTTTCATTTGAAATTTCATAATTTTGTGTGTAACTTTTGGGAGTGAAACAGCTTCCAAGTAAGCAATTAAGTGGACTTTGCCGATCAAGTAAGCAGATGGTATTACCTTCATTAAAAGATAAACTTTTTATACTAAAAGATACACTTCGGATTTATGTTACCATCGAACATATTCTACTTTGGTTACAATGCAACCTACTTAGGAGTCGTTAGGAGCCGACTTCAAACTATAGATCCCGCCAATCATGTATACAAACAACACCCTTAACATAAGTGTGAGCAGCTAGATCGTATTACTGACTGAAGTGTTGTAATGACTAATTATGTATGTACATAGGTGTGTTAAGCCTCAGCACACTGTACACTCAGCTGCGGCCAAAATTGTCATCTTGATATAACAATGTTAGAATACAGAATTTCCAATTCAATCTTTTCCATATCCTGTAAAGAATAGTCAAGCTACTTTAACACTACAGTCTACAAACAGTAATTCTCTGAGTTTCTCTTATTATCACAACACTTTGAAAGCCGCAAAAAGACGAGTTGTGCAGGTCATTAGAACCCTTCTCACTAGCTTCTTATACCACTTATGTTGTATGCGTTAACTTTATACATGGGTGACGAAACTTACAGTTTAAAGTCAACTCCGAACAATAGATTTTAAAGAAACATTTCATGACAATTTTATTTACTTTATTTATTAGCCAGAAATCTGCTAAAAGGAAGTCGCCGAAGAAATATTTTTTATATTGCCTTTTTTGAAGATGTCTGTCTTGGGCTTTGAATTTTAAAACATTAAACAGCCAACTTACTATCTACTAGACCATGGTGACTCATTATTTTATGCGAATACTTTATTTTTATTGCTCTTTGAGATAGGAAGAAGCAGTTCTCCCGTTTTGCCCCTTTGCATTATAAAAAATTAAATTAAATTCAAGAATTTTTAAAATCTCAGCAAAAATTCTATAAGAACCCAAACATTCACTCCATTGTAGGATCTTAAACAGAAAATAGAACACTAAAAATAGAGCTTTATTTTGTTTTAGTTTTTTTTTTTTTTTTTGAAAACTAAACCTCATATATCTGTCATAAGTGCGAAAATTGGATTTTTTATTTGTTTTTTTTTCTGTTTTTTCAATTTTTAATACGCTTTTGTTGCATATTTTTCATTTTCTTTCAACGGAAATTCATTTATTCCTCAGACATCCTCATCTACACGTACTTTATAAGAGACTTGATAACAAACAAACAAACAAAAAAATTGTTTTGTGAACGCGTGACTATTTTTGCTCTAAAAGCTTATGTTGCAATTTCCGAAAAAAATAAAGAAAAATAGCAACACAATGAAAAATTTGTATGTTGCAGATGCGTGGGTGTTTCTTTTTATTTTTTATTTTTTTTTTTGCCAACAGTAAGTACATCAGTATTGTTGTTGGTTGGATGCAATCCTTTTGTGGCATATAAATCTCAAAGAGACACATTTCATTCACTTCATATTCATATGAATTCCATACGGAAATTATTATTTTTTTTTTTTTTTGGTTTCTACTTCATAAATGAAAATATGGTTGTAAAATCATAAAAAAAACTTGTACAATAAGTTTTATCGTAAAGTTCACTTTATAAGTTTCAAAAAAACCATAAAATTTCCCAATAAAATATTTCACCATTAGCTTTATTACTCACCTAATTTTGTATAATGATTGTAATCATGTAATCAATAATATTTTTTTTGTAAAACCACCATTATTCAAGGTGTGAATGAAGTCATATTTTTTTTGTTTATTTCACATTCGGTCTTTTACAGCAATTTGGTTTGTTTTTATATTGATTAAGCAGTATGCTACTCATGAATATGTTACAAATTTTGTTCAAAGCCATGTGAAGCAAGTAAAATTTTTTTATGTCGACGTATTCGAAGCTTACCCATGAAGTTCATTTACCACAAAAAATTAAAAACAATTTTAATATTTTTCGTTAATGCTAATGAATATTGGATTTAATAATTATAGACAAAAGCGATAGTCTTAAAAAAAACAAAAACAAATTAATTATTAAGTTATTATTAGTAATTTATCAATCTCATTACTTCTGTGAAGAACGAAATAGAAACCAAAATATAATTCACTCAATAGTGTAATATAGAATAAAGGTAAAATAAAAACTTAAGAAATTGTACTTAAAACCCTATCTTCAAGAGTGGAAATAAACAATTGCCGTCAAAGAAAAAAGTACGCATACACCAATGTATGTGGATTTCTTTCTCTCTCATTTGTATAGGTTTCTCCCAATAATTTCCACTTCTTATATTTTTTTTTTAATAAATTCGCTTTTTCTTCAAACATTCTTAATTGTAAATGCCTTTCACATCTTATTTAATTTGGAAAAAAATCATACACCACAGTATGTAGACTTTTTTCTTTGACTGTATATCATGCTTACAGTCTTTATGGTCCATTCAATGAATTGATTTTAATTGCTTAATCACTGCCTAACCGCAATGAAAATTAATCAATTTCTGAAGGGAATTACTCCTATCATTACTGATAAATGTCAGCATTAAGCAAAATTGGTAATTACTAGGTTTGATATTTTTACCGTTTGGGTATTAAAAATTAAGATAAACAAAAACTAAGTACGAAACTAAGTGGAATATTTACACGAGTTATTAAATTAATACGGTTCATTTAGTTTTTGAGATAATTTTATGTAAACGTTGCCCGAAGGTTGTCCATCCGTGGTTGTTAATCCAAGATTGTTTATCCGTGTTTATCCATCTTAACTTAAATTTTGGCATTCTTGGCATTATCTTTCCAACATTTCGCTCAGTATGTTACCAATGACAGTTTTCATATTTTTTTCTAGATGTGAAATTGTGGTTGGCTTGATCCCTTGATTTTATGTAACAACACAAATAAATATTCCACTGGGGTCAAGCTTGCCTTTCAATATAGAATGCCGGTGGCACATAGCATTTGGTAAAAAGGTCAGTAATTATCACACATTCACTTGCTTCATTTATTGTAACGTAGGCAATTAGATCGATTTTGAAGACGCATACACCAATAACAATGTTGGTCCACAAACTTTTCCGGACAGGGTATATTTTCATGTGTACAAGCAGCTCTCGAACTATTTTTGGCTGCTCTTCACACCTGATTCGGAAATAATATTAATTAATTGCGTCACAGTCTAGTAGGTAGTGTGTTGGCTTATTACACACGAGACCTCGGTTCACAGCCCAGATCAGACTTCGCCCATAAAACGAAATATGAAAAAATATATTTCTTCGGCTACTTCATTTCATCAGATAAGTGGTATGAACGAATAAATCAATGAATGGCCTAGAATGGATTACGTCGCTGAAGACAATTTATTGATTAGAACACATTTTTCATCCAAATTTGTAAGCTTTGTTCTATTCATGATGAAATGATAAATTTTACTGAGTACTGAGAATATTGTCACATGTCACGAATCTTGTTTTATACTGAAAATTTATCAATAAGCCAGAATTCCTTAATACTTTTAGCATAAGTTTACCAGTGAACTCCTTTCTACTGGCACCATGCTACTTTATTACTTGAATTTGACCATGTTTGAGCCTGGTCGTCGAAGTATCTAATAATGGCAATTGATTCAATAGGGTACAGGTACAATGGACTGTCTAGTATTGCTTTGTTCTACTGCTTCTACAAAGAAAAGTACTTTATTTTTTATTAATAATTTGAGGACTGGGTCCTAAAAGTTCCATACCCAGTATTTATCTTTTTTGTGCAGCAAAAATTCAAATAGCATTTGCTTATTTCTATTATAGGTTATCGATGTAAATATTATATACAATAGGTTGCGTGAAGTCGCCGTAGTCTAGTAGGTAGTGTGTTGGCTTATTAGACGCAAGGCCAGGGTTCGAATTGGTCAGACATAAAAAACGAAATATGAAAAGTATTTCTTAGGAGACTTCCTCTCAGTAGATTTCTGGCAAAAACTCTGAGAGTAAATAAAATTGCCAAGAAAAGTTTCTCAAAAATCTGTCGTTCGGAGTCGACTTTAAACTGTAGGTCCCGCAACTCATGTATAAAAATTAACACACACAACATAAGTGGTGTGAGAAGCTATGCCGTAATCCTGAATGAAGGGTTGTAATGGCCAATTATGTATGTATTGAATATAAAAACATAAATTTGTAACACTTATTTGTTATCATTTTATTTGAATTTAATAACCATCTGCTATCACTCAATATTATTATTTTAACCTAAAAAAAATCTTATGCTTTAACATTTGACATTGACCCATTTCTTAAAGCATCAATAAAATAGACTGTATTTCATCAAATTTATTTCAAATCAAATGAAATGACAGCATTTGTTGTATTTTAAGATATTGTAAAATCAATAAAAAAACGAAAAAATAAGAAAGGAAAACAAAAAACCATATGAATGACAATCATTTCGTTTTGAAATAAAAAATTCATCATCTATTGTTATGGATTGAGAAAACTTTTGAATCAAAGACAAATAAAAAACATCACAATAAAATACATACAAAATACATAATTTACACACCATTTTATCGATCGATTTATTAAATATGAATTTTAAATACAATAACAAAAAATTAATTTCTTAATAAATGAAAACAAATTTTAAAATACACAAAATAAATAAAGAAAAAATTTAATGCCATATTTCCCATTTTAATTGAATACATCTGTGTGTACATATGTAGTTTGAAATAAAAAATCAGTAAAAAAAAAAACTTTTTTTTTTTTTTTTTTTTTTTTTGGAAATATGAAACATTAATTAATTTTATATTTCAGCAGCATACATATAATTTCTTTATTATTTTTCATTTTCAATTCATTATTACATTTTTTTAATACACGTGCTCTTCATAAACAAAAATAATGAATTTTGAAGCCACAAAATATATTTTCAAAATCACACGAAATTAAATAAACATAGATATCTAGTTTACTATTGAAAGATCAGTGAACTTGACACACGCCTTATAAACAAAATACATACAAACTCTAGCACTTAAAGAAAAACATCCCCAACTGTAGACATCAATGATCACATACTTATTTACTTACATAAGTGGTTATTACAACCCTTTAGTCAAGATTACTGCCTAGCTTAACACATCACATTATATTGTGTGAGTGTTAAATTTCTGCATTAGTAGTGGGACGTATTTTTTAAAAACGATTCCGAACAATGGGTTCTAAAAAATTTTTCATTGCAATCCTATTTATTCTCGGAGTTTTTGGCAGAAGATCACTGAAAGAAGGTGCAGCAATAAAAATTTTTTTTATTATTCCGTATTTATTCGAACAAAGCACGGACATCACCCTTTCGGCTATTTAAACGGCCATCAAACGTTTGACGCAATTAATCGACTGTGGCATGAGATGTGTGATAAGTTGCATCAAACATCGTTTACATCAATACCGTAAAGAGCGGGGTACGAAAAAATCGGTTAAATTATTATGGTGCGGTCCATTGACCGTGATGGTTTAATGAGTATCAATCATGGCTTGGTTACCCCTTCAGAAACTAGTTGGTATTTAGTAATACAGCAGTAACTCACAGATGGAAAATTCTGGCACATGCTTGAAAATTCTTTTTATATCCAATCTCCTGCAAGTAATTTGCTTCTTGACAATCAAAAAAATGCTTACATGATGGTTGAACAATAAAATTTTCATCATATTATTGACTGGCAAAACCGAAATTACATATTCTGTCGCCTGATTGTGTTATCGCTTTTATCAATGAAAACTCGTGTATAACATTAGCATAGAACTTCATTCATCGTTTTACTTTCTTTATTTTCATTTTCTTTTCAAATATTTAGTATGTAATCACGTTTAATGTTCTGACTTGACTTAGAATAAAAACTTGGCCTCCTTTTAAATTAATATTCCAATTCTTAAAAAATGCCAACCACTCCTTAAACAAATTTTATGCGTAGAAAGAATTAATTATCATGTCTTATGCCAACAATCTAAATTACAAATAAAACTTTTTATTAATTTCCTGAAAAATTTTAGGACAGGCAGTTACTGTCCATTTTTGTGGAAATTGTATGTAAATTTCTTTGGCCTATTAACAATGAACTTGAAATATCAACAGAAATTCATGAAATTGCGAGTGTTTTTTTGTTTTCTTTCATTAGATTGTTATTACAAAACTATAAACATAAGAATATTAAGGTCATTGGCTATGTTCGTTCCCCAAAGAGCTTTTAATATAATTAAAATGTGAAGACAGTACATTTCAACGTCATCATAAAATGAATATTTATTACAACAGAGTTTCATATGTAATGAAAATGTAGGAGGGTTGTGCCTGAAGGGAAGGCAATCTTGTAATTTTAAAATTAATTTTCTAATTCTTGATATTAGGCTCAGACTGAACATGTATTTGATTAAACAATTGTATTATTTACACGTAATGCTGAATGCTATAGGGTGGGACATCTATATGTTTAAATTTAAACCATCGGTGATTTCGAATCTAAAATTCTATTCTGTCACAAAATTCAGTATATTATCTCCACTGAACGTATGAATCGATTTACGCTTGAGCAACATTGGGAACAACAAGGAACTGCACGATCATCTTTTCGGATGAAGCTTATTTTCATCTTGGTGGATACGTTAATAAACAAAATTGCCATATTTTCACCCATTACGAGTAACTATTTGGTGCGGCTAGTGGAGCGGCAGCATAATTTTCCCATATATCTTTAAAAATGAGGATAGCGCAACAATTACGCTCAATGGAGATACTCTTCATGGTATTGATGTGAACAAAGTTGGCTACAACTTGACACACGTCTCATGCCACAATCGATTTATTGCGTCAAACGTTTGATCATCATCATTTGCGCAAATGGCGATGTCAATTGGCCGTCAAGAAGCTGCGATTTGACACCGTTAAACTCATTTTTTTAAGGAGCCGTTAAAGAAAAGAGTTATGCCGACAAACCAGAAACAATAGAGTATTTGAAGGTCAACGTTAGTGATGCCATTGCCGGGAGAACACTGGCACATTGACAATGAAACGCAATTTATTATCCCGTACACATATCTTTCAAGGTTAAAGCCATTATAAAAATAACTGTTCTTTTCTCAACAGGAAGAAACATAAAAGAATTTTTATGAGTGTTTTTTAACACGAAACAACATGTACAATGACAACGTCATCAATGGGCGCACAGAAAAGTTTAAAACAGCAAGTAAACTGACAGTTATTGTACTTCCTAATGTGGAAACTGTCAAATACAATATTTACCACCCGCAAGGTACGAAAATGTTTTTACAACTTGAAAGCTATCATTGAAATATAAATTAAAGTATTAAACTAAAACGCAGTTGACCGAATTCCTTTTAAACACAAATTCAAGTCATTAAAGCCGTAATTGAAATGAGTGCTTAGCCGACCATATAACTTTATTCATTGTCTTTTTTTATGAAAGAAAAAAACGAAACGAAACGAAACGAAATTTCCTTTTTAAATAAAATAACCATGAGTTTTTGAAAAATGTTTTAAATTTTCTTTTTAATTTTGTTTAAATCATTAAATCCCATAACAGTTGTTATTGCGTTTTACTTAATCCCTTTAGTCTTTTCTCTTTTTTTTTAATTTACATCATTAACACAACAACAACAACTTAATGAATCATTTGTTGTAAAAAAAAACGTTTCTCAACATTTGTGTGAATCAGTTAATAATTGTTTTATATTTTTTGTTGTTGTTGTTTTTATTGTAAAAATATAATTAACAATTCATTTTGTAAACGTTCGCTTGTACTTCACCCAAAGGGAGAATATTTGTCTATTTTTTTTTTTAATTATTTATTTAATTACTTATAGAAACTTTGTGGTTATAAGCGTATAAGCCGGTCGGTCATTCGTTTAAATATTTTTAGAATGTTTAAGAAAAAAAATACTTTTCTTCAAGTTTAAAGTTGTTTTGAAGTAAATAAGTCAATAAAATAATTTTGTTTTTACTTGCAATCATACGGCCACCTAATGATTTATAAAATGTGATTGTTTTAAAACTTTATGCCTTTTCGTTTTGCTTTTGAATTTAAGAAATGAATAGTTTTGCTCTTATAGATCAGTATCACTGCTGGATAGCAAAAAAAAAAAAAACGGTAGCGACTGATAATGAAAAATCATATAAAAATAGTTAGTCGTAGTATAATCATGGATCAATGGTTCCAAAGGTGGATCAACTTGAATTAAATATCAGTTTTACTGTCTATTAAGTGCTACTAACACTGTCATGGAATCGCTATAAATAATCCTGAACCTAAAGTGTTACTAATTCCATCATCTGAAGAGATTAATTGTACAGCCATCGCGCGGAAGCTGCTAATAGAAAGGAACGAGAGTAAAAATCTTCAAAAAGAATTTTCCATTTTTCTCTTATTGTGGCAATAAGTTTTAATTTCCTTCCATGATTTCTTCTTATCTGGAGAGACCAGGTTTTTAACCAACTCGACGAGGAGAGATATGTTTGCTTCAATTATGCAAACAAACGAATATGATTCAATTATGCATCGACTGCTACCCGTAAAATATTTACTATGTGAACGACATTTTCCTAATACCACTTGGCCTATGTCACATGATACCTATCATATTACAGATAGCGATCGATGCAACACTAAATTTCCCTTTTCTCCATTCATAACTTATGCCTAAGGGAGAAGTACTAAAGCTTTATTTGTGTGCCCCGATGGTCTAATTAATAGTATGCTAAACTTCAAGTCTATAACGAGTCTAGTAGGTAGTGTGTTGGCTTATTAGACGAAAGGCCAGGGTTCGAATCCCCGGTCAGACGACATCAAAAACGAAATATGAAAAAAATATTTCTTCGGCGACTTCCTCTCAGCAGATTTCTGGCAAAAACTCTGAGAGTAAATAAAATTGCCATGAAAAGTTTCTCAAAAAAAAAATCTGTCGTTCGGAGTCGACTTTAAACTGTAGGTCCCGCCACTCATGTATAAAATTAACACACACAACATAGAGGCGTGAGAAGCTAGGCCGTAATCCTGACTGAAGGGTTGTAATGGTCAATTATGTATGTATGTAAACTTCAAGTCCCGATGCCGTGGAATGCTTGTGATTGTTTATCTGACATTATATATGATTACTAAATATAGAAAAAAGGAAGTGAGAATTACTATCAATTCTCCAAAAAAAAAAATGTGGTGATATTATATACAAAAATAGTCGCAGACTATCTTCTCTTTCCTTTCTTTGCTGCATAACAACACAATGCTTTGCATGAATATTGGTCATCTCCTGAGTGTTGGTCCCGGGCAAACAAATTTTAGCTAATTCGATTATCGTCTTAGTATAAAGTTCTTATGTTATCTTCATACTTGTTAATCTTTGTCAGATTAAGCCTCCCAAATCTAAAGATCTGATTACCAGAAAAAAAGAAAATTAATTTTGCTTGTCCATGTAATTTATAATAAAAAAAATATTTTTCAAATTCCCTTAAATTAATGTGATGTTAATCAATACCAAATATCGTAATTAAATTGCTATGCTCTTAATATAATTAAAATAGTTTAATTGTTTAAACTCTTTAAAACAATGCTGTAAGTCTGGCAACTGGTAAAAAAAACCTAAAATTAAAAAAAAACGTGCGCTAGCCTGTACATAAATGATTTAAAATTGTTTTAAAACAAGTATTTAAAAACAAATGTTACTTGCAATATTGTAACATAATAAACATTTCTAAATATGAACTCGTATTGAATAATCATTACTGGACTACTAACCATTCATTAAAGTTATATGCACTTGTTGTTTGTATTATTTCATTTGAATTTTATGTATGAGTACATATGTACGTATATAAGAAAAATGTTAATTACAATTTTTGTTGTTTGTTGTTAAGCCATATGTTAAAAAGTAATTATTAATTTTAATAATATTTTTACAATCTTTTATTTTTTTTTTTCATATTTTCAGATCAATGTCAACCAGTTAAACATTTTTAATACACAATCAAGAGAAAAGGAATTTCTGTCTGTAAAACAAAAGAAAAAGGCAGAGTTTTTTGGAGATTTTAAAGGTTAGTACAATGATTACATACGCATGTTAAAGTAAATCAAAGCTTAGTATTACATTATGTGCTGCTATTTTTTCCCCTCTTTTATTTTATATTATTCTTAACCACGATACGGATATATGTCCTTATTTATCATGTTCATGACAACATGTTAATAACAACATGTTCTAACATGACAACATGTTCTAAAAAAGATTAAGGCCTTTTCAAAGTTATCGCATAGAGGGCCCTCATTGGAGCCAGAAGGAGTAATGTCTTTCATACCACCAGCTTCCTCGTATTAATTAGAATCTGTATGAAAATAGAATTGAAAATTTTTACCCTGGACTCAAACCAATTCAGTTGACAGAAATCTATTATGTTACTAACAGAACTCTGTTAAACAATTAATTTAAGGCTTGGAAAGAAAAGCAGGACAAAGCATTAAAATCCCTGGGTAAAATTGGGTTAAAAAATCACAAGTTAATTAATCCCTTTAACTAAATTAATCGCCAGGACCCTTAATAGACATGTCAGATTTTAAAACTTACTAACAGGTTTTTTGTGGGCAAACAGGACAACATGGGTGAACAAAGTGAATTTTTCTTTTCTGAGAGTAAAGAAAATGGTAATGAAAAGTTTCTCAATAAAAAATCTGTCGTAGTGTAGGCGGAGTAGGCTTAAAACTCTAGGTCCCAACCGTCGTGTATAAAATTAACAAACACAACATAAGTGATGTGAGAAGCTAGATGGTAATCTGACTAAAGGGTTGTAATGACCGATTGTGCATATTACTTCCCTTAAACTAATTTAATCCCCAGAGTTGCCGTAGTCTAGTAGGTAGTGTATTGGCTTATTAAAGGTGAGGCCACGGTTCAAGCCCTAGGTCAGACAATATCCAACGAATTATAAAAGAAAAATATTTCTTCGTCGACTTCCTCTTAGCAAATAAAATTGCCATGAAAAAGTTTTTTAAAAATCTATTATTCGAAGTCGACCTTAAAATGTATAAAATTAACACAGCTAATGTGAGAGGGATGAGAAGCTTGGTCGTAATCGTAATGACTAATTATGCATGTGTATATATATATGTAATTGTGGATTTTTAAACTTTATATCCTCACTTGCAAAATCCATGATTGATGGCTTTAAACAATGTACAGTTGAAGTTTTTCAGTTTTTTATGAAGACTTGGGATATGAAAAGCTATTTAAAAATTACTTTAATAACAGAATGTAATAAGTTAAGCATTAGGATTCTTGCACTCGTAAAAGAAAGGCTCCTCTTGGCAACAATGTCCTTTTGTATTGTGCTAAAAATTTATAAAAAACATGTGAATGCAAAACCAACCTATTCTCTTCTGAAAAGATTGAACTATGCATACCATAATACATTCTACATAATACATTCTAAATTTATTTAAAACAAACAAAAACAGACTTCCTATACTTTGTGGCTTGGCATACAAAATAAATGAAATCTAAACAATTATAAGCCATGGGAAACTGTTATAATTATTGGAAAATAAATAAATATTTGCTAAATTAAAACAAATAATAAATATTCAAAAAAAATACTCACACATAGATCTACTAAACAATTCACCTCAAGGTCAGCACCATAAAACACTAAAACGGAGCTTAGACAGTCACAAACATATTTTCAACTATAAAATCGTGACATATTGAATGAACAAAAAAAAAAACAACAAAATCGACTTTTAAAAAAATATAGAAAAAGTTAAATTCAATAAAAACTGAAACCAATTTAGAATACAAATGAAAAAAAAATAAAACGGCCTGAAAAAATGCTATTTTTTTGGAACAAACAACACTAAAACTAAACCGCATAAAATGCAATTTGGAATCACCAGCAGCATATTACTATTACGAGCATTAGAAATTTTATGAGAGGGACAGAGGGAATATGATAAAAACAAAAACTAACAATAGACAACAAAATAAAAAAAAAAATAAAAACAAAACTAAATTAAAAGTGGAACAAGTGCACCAAAAACAATATACAACCTGCAATTAAACTAAAAACAAAACAAAAAACAACAAAGTAGACAAAAACACAAAACAACGAAATTTACTAAAAAGTAAACTTTTTAAAATAGTCATGAGCAATGGTACCCTTTCCCTTTGACGCCAAACATCAGTCAGTATAATGAGAAATTTTATATGAAAAAAAAATGCTACAAAAACAGGTTTGGAAAAAGTAAACAAAGAAACTCTATCACTTTTGTCATATACTATCACCAGAATACAATAAAAATGTCAGTTAAATAGTAACAGTCTGACAGAATAAAGGTCCAGAATCTTAACCTAAACGATATGGAAACGACCACTTTCACAAAGACAAAATAAGCAAAAACTTTTAAGCTACTGTACTTGAACTTATTTACCACTTGTTCTTTTTAATAGATTTTAAAAATTTAAACTTTATTGGCATAAAACTGCCACGCCCACTAAACTAATCAAAGTCATTAATTCCTCTTTTTTAATTTTTTTAACCAATAAGCTTATGCAATTGCGTTTTGTAAGCCTCTGCGAAATTTAAATTTGATATCATTCAGCAAGTTCTGCAAATATCAAAGCAAATAATTATCTGAAACTTCAAGGGTCTAGTATTTGCGTACACTGGCGTTGTCTTGATGAATCAAAATAATTTTTCTGTTGTTAAATTCTGGTTGTTTGCATTGAATTGCTTGCATTAATCTTTCGCTGTAGAAGTCAGTATTTATCGTTTGATCAAGTTATTAAAATTCGTGATAAAAACTTCCCTTTCAATTCCATCACAAGTTTAACTTTCCTGGTCTCAGTCGTATATGCAAAGCTTTTCATGCATTCACGATCTTTTTTGCAAAATATGCCGATTTTATTCCGTTTATACAGAAGTTCGGTCCATTAAATATTTTACTTTTAAGTCAACTGGTATTCAAAAGTTAGGTTTCTTTCTGTATCTACACATATACATATATACACATACATAATTGGTGATTACAACCCTTCAGTCAGGATTACAACCTAGCTTCTCGCACCCTTATGTTGTGTGTGGGAATTTTATCCATGGGCGGCCGAACATACAGTTTAAAGTCAAGTCCGAACGACAGTTTTTTGAGAAACTTTTCATGGCAATTTTATTTCCTCTGAGAGTTTTTGGCAGAAATCTGCTGAGAGGAAGTAGCCGAAGAAATGATTTTTCATATTTCGTTTTGTTGCAAATGTCTAACCTAGGATTTGAACCAAGGCCTCACGTCTAATAACCATTTGTTGATGAATTTTTAAATCCTTAGCAATGTCCGTATCGCTTATTTGCCGTCTTTTTAAATTTTTTCCAAGATTTCATAGTACTTTTTAGCGATTAATGGATCAGAGAGATTGGCGTCTTTAACATTAAAACTAACAGATCGATAATGAGAACAAAGACCATTCCGGAAAACTCTCAAGATATGAAACTACTTGCCCCTACAGTGTCACTTCCTCCCGTTATCTCATTTTAAATCTTGCTTTCATACTTTCTATACATAAATATTATACTTGTTGTTGCTGTTTAACCAAACAGAGTTTGTAAAAATTTTTAATAACTCCCGTCAATGGATATTAAATCTAAATGAGTTATTCAAATATTGCTTTTAGGTAGGATCAAGCCTGAGAAGACATAATAAGTAACCGGGTCAGTATTTTTCAAAAACAACCAACAAAGACATTTTCCCTGTAGAGTTTTAATTAAAAATAAAAAACGAAACGAAAATTTTTAAAAGAAGGTCTTAATGAAACCATCTGAGATATTTCTTACAGAAGTACATACATAGATACATACATACGTACAATCATTAACAAACTATACATTTCTTCGTTCATTCATTTATTTGCTTAGGTAAAATAAAACATAATGAATGTACGAATGAATATTTGCTCATAAAACAAAAAAAAAAACAAAAAACAATTGTACGAATATTGTATTGTATTTCGCGCAATACTATTCAACTCATACTTACTATTTAAATTATAATAAAATCGTGTACAACACTAGTTAACAAGTTCATAACGTACAATAAAAGTACATAGCAAGTACATATGAACAATATATTTATATACTATATACACATAATTATTTATATACCTTTTTGCCCAGAGTTGTCCAACCCAAAATTCAAGAGAAGGTTTTGTACAAGATTTTGTTCAAAAAATTGTTTGTAACCCTAACCATGTCAAATTATCCTTGACAGACTAGCTGAACTTGAGTCAGTTTTCGTTTGAGATTTACAATATCCTTGGAGTGAACTGTATGAAGCCAATTAGCTAAGATACTGATTGTTAGTTTCGTCATTAGGCTTTTTACCCGCTTGGTACCCAATCTAACCTAGATAGAAGTGACTGTCAGGCAAGAGCATAGATCCACCAAGTGCACATATAATCCATTGCGAAGAACTTAACCTTATATTTCTCAAAAATAGAAAGAATATATTTGACTTTAGTGGCTGTCCTCTTGGTAGTGGATAGAATGCTAGACTATTAGCGTGAGAGTCTGATCTGTTACACTACACTGACCATATAGCCTATGTTACTTAGCAAATAAACTGGGGCTTTAGAATGGTAAACTCTGCTTAAACATTTTCTAGACGACATGCAAACTCTGCAGGTATGAGTATGTTAATTATAGAATAAGTTTTTTTTTTTGTTTTTTTATTTTTATCAAATGCCAACAACAAGCAAAACAAAAGAAATTCCCACTCAATGTCACTTTCTACTAAATGAAGGGTCTTATTGCTGCTACCGCTACTCATCTTGTTTTTATTGTAAAAGGCACGCGAGCAACTTGAAATACCTCCTTTACTAATTATTAACATGTCCATAGAAAACTTTAAATAGAAAGAAAGAAAGACGCAAAAAGAAAATCTAATTTTCCTTTCTAAAGAAAACTTTACTATCAAGATTATATACATACGTACGTACTGCGCTATGACGTTTAGATGGGAAAAAAGTTTTCTGGCATACATATGTACAAACGAAATATGATAAGAAGATATTAAAAAGCAACAAACGTGCTAAAAGATATATTATCTAACGATGTAACTATTTCAACTGCTAATGATTATGAGTACAATTTAAAGTTTAAATCTTTTCAAACTCTTACTTCATATATTTTTTCTTTTTTAATTATGATTTCTTTATTATCTAAAAAGACAATTGAAAAGTAATAAAATTTTTCCAAAAGAAATTCAGTTACAATAAATTGAAGACAAATTTCATAAACTATTGAAAATAAATTTAAAAAAATCCCACAATTTCAATTTTGAACAGAGTAACGCAAGAATCATTTTCATAATACTTTTCAAACATACATACATACATATAGAAGCCAAAAAAAACATAGTCTATATCGAAATTTAAAACACTCTTCAACTAGTTCAATGGATATGATCCAAATAAATAGAAAATTCTATACAAAAACAATACATTAGATGGGGAAAAGTTAGAAAAACCTAATTCTGGATATTTGAAAGACGTCTTCATTTCACTTACATACTCGTATATGAAAGGGCAGCAATTGAAACGACTTTAAAGAAATCTGAATTATCATTGATATTCACGAGGTGTTCTTCTGGTTCATTCTAGAAAAAAATATCACTTACAGCAAGCCCACAAAGATAAGAGTAAGTAAGTGTAAAATTCACGTGGTAATTTTTCTGGTTCATTCTAAAAAAAAGTCACTGACAACGAGCCCACAAATGTGAAAGCATCACTGGCTCTACTAAAAGTAGAATATGGCTGTCACATCTCCCCCTTTTTTTATTCTGAAACTCTGATCTACCGTTGTTCAAGAATAAATTGCCCAGTGAACGCATATTTCATACTTGAAATTAGTATATTGGTGAGTAGTCTTCGTAGAAGAGTAGGTAGGTACGTAGGTAGTATGTTGGCTTATTAGACGTGAGACCACTGTTCAAATCCCAGTTTAAACATCTCCAAACAAAATCCTTCTTCAGCGGCTTCTCCCCACAGCAGGTTTTTAAAGAAAATTGCCATGAAAATTATTAGACTTGAGACCACTGTTCAAACCCCAGGCTAGACATCTCCAACAAAATAGTTCTTCAGCGACTTCCCCACAGCGCAGGTTTCTGGCAAAAACTCTGAGAGTAAAGAAAGTTGCCATGAAAAATTTTTCAATAAAAAACTTGTCGTTCGGAGTAGACTTAAAACTCTAGGTCCCAACCGTCGTGTATAAAATTAACAAACACAACATAAGTGATGTGAGAAGCTAGGTGGTAATCGGACTAAAGGGTTGTAATGACCAATTGTGCATGTATGTATATTGCTCATGGAGTCCAAGCCTTTCTTAAGATGGCAATGATGTTCGCAAGCCTCAGGAGACCCCCTGTGTGAATTATTTACTAGAAAAAAAAAACCCAATTTGTGTACAAAATCAAATTCACTAACGAATTTATTTGGCAAAAAATAAAAATCATGTTAAAAATTGTAAAATAAAAGGAATATATTTCAGATTGATAAGCCTAGCGAATAAGCTGTACCTTGGCAGACAAAGTAGTGATAATGATTTATATTAGCTTTGCCATTACAGTTTATTTTTATCATATCAATTGATACGTTGTAAACATATTAAATCACTGAATATAACCATTATTTCATTGATTAGCATTTATTTATAAAAAAAAAGCAATAAGTTGAACCCAAAAATTAAAAAAGAAATTATTTTTTGGCAAACAATTTTTTACTTTTTCCATTCATCATGATTTCATTATTTGTAATCAAAACAAAAATAATAAAAAAAAAATAAATTGTATGTATTAACCAAGTTATTTAATGTACAAGAGTATGTATGTAGATGTGATATGTTTATACCCTTTTGTCTAATGATACCTTCGTTTCGTTTATATTTTCCCTTTTCTTTGTGTTTTGAGTCTTGGCTTCTTTTGACGATTTTGTAATTGATTTTGTCTTTCAACAGAAACAGAGAAAAATGAAAAGAAAAAATAAAGAAAATCTTTTGCCTGTTAAAGAAGACGAAAACATGCGATTTTTCTACACAATTGCTATTGAAAACCGTTGACAATTTTTTTTTATTTTTTTTTTATT
>QOCX01000323.1:9503-82536 GCA_005959815.1 Sarcophaga bullata | reverse complement strand
TTATGTTTTTACTTTCCTTTTTCATTATTAAAAAAAAAAGAAGAAAAAAAATACTTTTTTGTTACAATTATTTAAGGTTTATTGAAATTGATTTCAGTTGATATTGTTTTCTTTCTTTCTTTTTGTAGTAAAAAGTGAAATTTCTTTTATAATAAAATATTATTTAATCAAAATTTAAAGTTAATTTTTCAATAATTACAAAGTATTATTAACTCCCCCCAACAAAGTATTATTAAATCAAAACGATACCAAAGCCTTACTCAATTACTTGAACATTGACTCCTTTAAACTCTACAAAGAAATTTCAAAATCTTTCTATCTTTTTAAAGTTAATGAATTATTTTATGTTACTTACATACATACATAATTGGTCATTACAATTCTGCAGTTAGAATTACTACCTAGCTTCTTACACCACTTATGTTGTATGTGTTAATTTATCTACATGAGTGGTGAGACCTACAGTCTAAAGTCGCCTCTGAAAAACAGACTTTTGAGAAACCTTGAATGGCAATTCTATTTACTCTCAGATTTTTTGCCAGAATTCTGCTGAGAAGAAATCGCCGAAGAAGCTTTCAATTTGCATTTTGTTGGAGATGCCTGACATGGCGTTGGAACCGTGGCCTTAATTCTTAAGTCTTACTAGACTACATTTTATATTTCTCAGACTTTTTAAAAATAAACAAGTTTCCTAACACTGAAAACGCTGAAATGACTGGTTTACGCCAAGATCCCTTAAAGACTTCATCCATTTTATAACTTCAACAACTTCAATAACACTGTGTTACATTCGATGGCAGCCTCTTTGAAATACTTTTATACTCATTACAAACAGGCCTCTACGATCAGAGGTGTTCTCTATCATTTTTCTTAAACACCAACGCAATCCTGGTCTTTAAGATTCTGCTTGGTTTTTTTTATTTCTTCATTGATATGTCCTCAACTTTTTCTGAACTATAATTTAAATTGTAAGCAGAAAACCTTATCTCTCACTTGTAGTCAATCTGAACATCTTTTTAAAACTGATTCGAACTTTCGAAAAGCCGAGAGCTGGCGTTTATAACACGTTAATGTCTAAAGCAAAGTAGACATGGACAAGCCTTGGTAGGAGTACAAGCATTATTGGCATTCATAATAAAAGCACAGGCAAACTCCTAAGTCATTTTCGATTCTAACTGGCTTTCGAAATTTTTGTCATTCTTCAAGCTGATGTCAGGCACTAAACAGCTGAGAAATGTGTAAATGAACTTGCATGGTAAAAAGCAAATATTCATAGCTTGGTTGCAAAATCTATACTCTCATGGTCAACTTGATGGAAGAACGTATTTAGATGCTGTATTAGTCTGGCTTCAGGTGAACTGGCAAGCCAACGTGGGGGCTAGAAAAAGTTGGATTAAAAATAATTTACAATTACAATCCCACATCATCGTGTTGAATTACTTACTTACTTACAAACCATCCATCCCATCGATACAGATCTAGTATTTAATTTTTGTTTAACGTTAAACCCTTTAATATGCCAATGTAAGCCAATGTGAGAGTACAAGCGCCATGCTCTTGTAGTCTTACTCATATAATCGGTTATGAAGTAATCATATATAATACATAGTAATGGATCACATATATATACATGAGGAGTGCATACTTATTGCCTCTTTATGATGAAACAATTAAAATAAAAATAGAAAATTAAAACCACAATCATAAATTTTATTTTCACTTGATATTTAACTTTTTAGTTATTGTTTTCAATTTTAAATTACAAAATATCCTAACATGTATTTGAAAACGTGCCCCTATATTCAACGCTATAATTATTTATAGAGGTGATGACCCTGCCAATACAACACTACGCCAAGTAAGTTTCAAAAAATATATTCAAAGAGAACTAAGCTGATTAAGTGATATAAAAAGACGTTATCACGGACCGTAACAAATGGCGTAACATTATTTTTATACGCGTTATTAATAATTACCGAAAGGAGTACCGCCGATAGGTTAACCTCAATTTTGAGGCAGAAAAAAACTAGCTTCAGAAACCATAACCATATAAGCAGCATAGACCATATAAGCAGCCGATATGTTATTGTGAATCAATCTGACAAATTAGCATCAATGCATCATAGACATTAAGAAGGTCTTCGGTAAATCCACGAAATTCATAAAGTGTGACAATGAAAGTTGGGATAGATATCCAACCGGACATAATTTTAGACACGACCCTTGAAAGAGCCCTTTATTACAGCAAAGAGATAGTGTGTAATCTTCAAAGTTTTTTGGATCTATGTTACATATTTCTCCTCTTTGGAAACCTCGCCTATCGATTTGAGTATGCCCCTTAACTCAGTTAAATTGGTTAAAAATTATTAAAAATTAAAAATTAGGTAAAATTTCTTTCATGGCGCCAAGCTATCCTGGGAAGCGTGCCCCATTGGCCCATGATGGATAGGTGTCAAACCAACCAACTACACAAACTTGAGCGCCATGTCATCTCAATCATAGTGACATTGCTTACAGTTCATTGCGTTATGGGAAGACAAGCGGAAAACGTGTAGGGTATACTCGTAAATTTAATATATGATCAGAATTATGTTTTACTACACACACACACACATACATACACCCTTAATAAAACTTAAACAATAGAGCCATGAAAATGTACAATGAGAACATTTTCTATTAAAAAATAAAAAAATTTTTGAAACAAACAAAAACAATGTGGGTGTCACGTCATCACCATAAAATTGACAGACATTTTTTGAATTGGTATTCTTTCTGTTGATGGGATTTTTATACGAAAAGAACATCTACAACTGTGTTGGTTTCTATATATATATCACTCGATTTCGATTAAATTAAGATTTTAAATATTTAAACAATAGCTTAACCTTTTAGAGGTATTTTGAAAAAAAAGTGGAAAAAATTTTTTATCGAAACGTAAATTCTCAACAGACACTAATTTTATGTTTTAAAGCTGAGTATCGCCATAGTCTAGTAAGTAGGGTGTTGGCAGACATCTCCAACTAAAACGAAATATGAAAAAATATTTCTTTGACGACTTCCTCTCAGCAGATTTCTGGCGAAAATTCTGAGTGTAAATAATAATTGCCATGAAAAAGTTTCTTAAAAAATCTGTCGACTTTAGACCCCGCCCCTCATGTATAAAATTCAAACACACAACATAAGTGGTGTGAGAAAATTAGGTCATAATCCTGACTAAAGATTTGTAATTATGTATGTACGAGTACGTATGAAGCTGTATCGTTGAATTGTGTATCGTTGTAAACAAACACTAGTTAAGCCATTAATAAAATAAATTAAATTTTGTCAAATTCTGTCTTTAAAATTAATTCCTAATTAAAGTATGCTTCATGCGCTTTTAGCTTTCAGCACTAAAAACGATAATTAATCAAATGGCAGCTATTAAATGCTGTTCTTAAATTTTATATTTCTTGAAACTGATACATATTCATACATTTACTGATGCATATTATTGTCTAAATTAATTTTAAAAGCATATATACATACTTACAAACACATTGCTATCGATTAAAATTAATTCCCACGTAAATTAATTCTAATTTGGTAATTAATTTCCTGTGAATTTGAACACAGATATTCTCTGCATAATTTAACCAATTAAATATTTTTTTTCTTAATCAAATACTACGTTTTATTTAAAAAAAGATATTTAAAGTTGAACGATCATTTTTCAGTTGAATTCTATTTCAAATACATCACCTCAGTTTTTTTTTTTTTTTTTTTTTTTTTTTTTTTTTTTTTTTTTTTTTTTTTTTTTTTTTTTTTNGGAAAACGTTAATAAATTTCACAATTTTATTACGATTAGAATATAAAATGCTTCAATCTTATTCAGAATTCCAAGTAAATTGACATTGTGTTGGTTTCTCTGTGACATACATAAGTAATTCAATTTCTTTTTTTCTAAATGTGTCACAAAATGTTTAAAGCCATCTAGTAGCGGTTTAGAAATTTATCATTTTCGAAAAATAAAATTCCCGATTTTGTTTTTTTTCTCTCAGTCTCCGTTGCATTCTTCTGCTTTATTGTGGTTAGCAACCAATCGCTATATTAGATATACAATTCTAAGGTCTTTTCAAAACAATGCCTATTGTCTATTTGTATTTAATTTGCCCGTTCTTTATCAGATTTCTTTATTAGAAACTATATTTCAACAGAATAATTTTACTCCGACCTACAATTTAAAGTCGACTTCAAACGACAGATTTTTGTGGAACTTTTTCATGGCAATTTTTTATTTACTCTCAGAAATGTTGCCAGAAATCTGCTGAGACAGACGTCGAATTTATATTTTTTTCATATTTAGTTCTGTTGGAGATGTATGACCTGGCTTTTGAACCGTGGGCTTATGTCTACTAGACTACGCAACTACTGATAGCGTGATATTAAGGCATATAGTCCTTGATAAGCAGTTAAATTCGGGAACTATCTAATTGATATGGTTGAGCAAAAAACTATCCCCCCTCATCAACAAAGCATATACATTTAATATGGCTTATCGTTCCTTTAAGAAACACATTACTATCGCCCAGAAGCTCCCCTTTCTTCTTATTGTTGCTTTGCTTTGTTTTGGTTTAATTAATCAAGTATTGTTCTTCTGTAAAACAGTGCCCGCTGCGAACATATATAGAGCTATTGTTGTACTGTGCTACTAGTATTCATAGCCCTTTTAAAAATCTTACATAATGTTCTTAAAAAGTTTAAAAAGTAATAAGTAGGGATAAGTTTTCGAAAATAACAAGTAAAACATCATCTCTGTAGGCTTAATCTTTTGTCTTTTAAAATCTAACAGTATTTGATACGCATTTTAATATACAAATTTGAAAAAAAAGTCATTTTCTATTTGCATAAATATTAAAATAATTTTATTAACAATATGCGAAACTGGTCTGTTTTTATTTTTGATATTTCAAAATCTTACGTTATAATTCGCACACTTTTGAATCTGTTTTCTTTTCTTTTATTGCAAAAATCAAATTTGATTGTTAACAGCTGTTATTTAAACCCGTATTTTATGCATGAGTATTCTTTTGTTTATTTTATAAATAAATTTATACAATTTAACAATACGGTATGTACATATGTAAATACCTGATTATCTGTGTCGATTTTAATCTGACACTAAAAAGAAACTGTGAATGACCAAATTTTGTTTATAAACCATTATAAACATTTAAATTTAAAAAAATAAAATAAACATTTTCAATGAAAAAAGCAAGTGCCTGTTGTTAATACACTAAAATCTATTATTTTGTTTATTTTGGATAAAATCCAATCAAAATTCCCACAATATGATTTGCCAACTAATTTAGATGAGCTTAAAATACAAATCAATTTATTAATTAATGATCAATTTCTGCATTTCAATTGAAGAATATATTGTTCTAGGCGTTAAGAATATTTCTTTTTCTTCATTTAGTGATGCAATAACCGTGTAATGTTTTTACAGTACGGCCTGATTACATACATACTTTATGCTAAATGGTCTTCACGTTAAGACACTTTCTCTTTGGCACTATAGGCGAAGAGAACAAATTTCATGAAACTAATTATTGAATTCCGCCGTGGTCGTCTAGTAGGTAGTGTGTTGGCTTATTAGATGAAAGGCCAGGGTTCATATCCCCAGTCAGACATCAAAACGAAATATTTCTTCGGCGATTTCCTCTCAGCAGATTTCTGGCAAAAGCTCTGAGAGTAAATAAAATTGCCGTGAAAAGTTTCTCAAAAATCTGTCGTTCGGAATCGATTTTCCGCCACTCATGTATAAAATTAACACACACAACATAAGTGGAGTGAGAAGCTAGGCCGTAATCCTGACTGAAGGGTTGTAATGGCCAATTATGTATGTATGTATGTAATTATCGGCATTTTAAGCTTCATTTTCTAGGCCAAAATACTGATGCTGAGGTAAAATAGTTGGACTTAAAGGATGGTTAGGAATTAAAGTCATGTACATTCGGAAAGGAAACTGTCAGAAATTTACGTACCAACCAATATCTCATAAACACGTGAAATCTAACAGTTTTTGCGTGCCAGAGGTGCTGGCAAACGTCAGTGTGTCTGCTTATTCGTAAATTGAAACCGCTAATTCACTAGCCTAATTGATTAAGCCGTTTTTTGGTCAAGTCGTTTACAAGTAATAATAATAAAAAATAAAAAAAAAATAAAAAAACAGTCAACCATTATCAACCATTTACTTGGCCCACTACACTGTTACGATCCACTCAGACTTATGTTGTGTGTGTGTTAATTTTCCCCATGAGTGACGAATAAAAAAAAAGGTGAATGCAATAAGTGAATACCCCTCTTGGAAGTACATTATGTTTGATGTGCAGTTAAGTCATTTGCATTTAGTGGCTCATTCATTATTCATTCACTCACTCACACATACTGAGGTGTAAATCAATTTAAAAATATGTCGCAAATATCTTATAAAAATGTATTCAAATGGATTATGGTTACAAATTCAAGTTATCATTTCAAATTTGATGGGGTGGTGGTGTTTATGGGTTTTTTCTTTGTTTTTGTTCGTTTTGCTTTAATAATTATGCAAATGTTATATTAGAAATGATTTTTTTGTTTCTACTTTTTGATTGTTCGTATATTGTGCATTATGTGTAACGCATTGTTTTATATTCATTTTTTTTATTGTTATAAATACGAGAAATTATTGTGTTGTCAACATTATCATAATTATTGTCATTATTATGTGAAGGTCATAAAATCATATAAAAAAGTCAATATGTTATACTAAATAAAACTTGCTCAGCAATAATTATAATTACTCGAACCAGACCCCATATCAGACACCTCCAATAAAATGAAAGACGAATAAATAATTTTTCGATGACTTACTCTCAGCTGATTTCTGGCAAAAACTCTGAGAGTAAAATAAAATTGCCATGAAAAGTTTCTTAAAAAATCTGTCGTTCGGAATAGACTTTAAACTATATGTCCCGCTACTCATGTATAAAATTAACACATGCAACATAGGGGGTGTGAGAAACAAGTTCCTAATCCTAACTAAAGGGCTGTAATAGCCAATTATGTATATATGTATGTTTGTTATCCATCCCATTGTGAACTACTATTACTTTAATTAGAAAACAACAAAATGTAGTTTGTTTTGATCACTATTAACATTGTGCATTACACAAGTATTTTGTTTAGGCTTCTGTTTACTGTTGAGATGATAGCATTCACAATAAAAAAAAAAGCTTTAAAACGTTTTTAACGATGATGTAATTGCAAATTGTTAAGTAAATTTAAATTTCATCAATGCAATTAATTTATGATTCATTTTTGACATTTTATCGACAATATCTTTGTAGTTTTTTCAACATTGAAGTCATCATCCAACAAATTGCATCATGACCTTCTACTGGTGGTCACATTGGTTTTGGATAACATTGTTATGCAGTGAGTAAATAAAATTGTTTATTTTTTCTTTCTTTTCTATTATTTTTGTAAAATCGAAAACTATTTAAATCATTCACCAGATCTCATCTTGCCTCAAATTATGATCGTTCACACATATCCCAGTCAAGAATCCATTCAGGAGTACAATCATAATCAAGAGAACAATTCAAAAAATGTGGTTACTAAACTGCACCATAGTTCAACTGTTCTGGCATGGACAACAGAGCCTTCAATTTCCACGAAAAGTACCACAACACAGGAAACTCTAATTCATGATGGAACTGAGCAAGAAAATCCCGCACCGTTGTTAAGCAGTAATGAGGCGGAAGAAGAATACTACTATGATGAGGATACTACAGAAGATAATATAAATCAGAGGATAAACTTAGAACAAGTGGATGCTGAGTTGGAAAAAAATGAGAATACTAAAGATATAAGCGAAAATGATGTTAAAAGATCGGCTGAAATTATAAATAAAGCCACTTTAGGTACCAAAATTGAAAATAAAGTATCGGCAACTGCTGCTGCACTACCAGTGATAGCGGAGGCCAACAACTATACAAATTTTACGGAACAAACACTTGCATTCAGTACAAATACTACTACTAATACTACGACAGCGTTAAACACAACAACAAGAACTACAACAATCACCACCAACAATACCAATAATACTAGTGATAGCAGTGATAGTAATACACCTACAACAACACAAATAGCAACACATGAAGTGAGCATAGTAAATGATACCACAACTCTATTGCCTCATGCTCCTGCAAGCCCAAGAATTGTGAAAGATCAAACGGGCAAATCGGATTGGTTAAATACTGCCCAATTCCCACCAGCCCATTTAACCACCGATGACGGTACCCGTGATTATCCAGAAGATGATCATAAAATACCATTTACTTTGGAGAATGTCAGCGAGCATCGTTCACGTAAATCAAAAGTGTTATCGGCCGATTACAAAGTCAATCGTTATATAAATTATTCAACAGATTCGAAAAATCATTTAACCAGATCAACCACTGAGTTCGAAGAATCAAATATATCATCAGAAAGGTTGTCGGTACAGGTAAGTTTATCTCAATTCCATTTTTAAATAAATATTTTATTTTTTCTCTGAAATATTCGCTAGTGATAGTAGATAGATAGTGGTGGTGCGACAGAAAATAAAAATGTAAAAGGATATGTAAAAATTTGCTGAACCCTGCAGAACACGTATGGTTAAAATGAGGACCCTAAACCTCAAGGCCATCTGTCGCAAAATTGCAATTCTCACGAGCCACTTTTGGTAGGCATACCGAAAGATTTGGCATTCCGACAAATTACTCCTGTAGGAGCAGTGGTTATGAGGAGGAGGGGACTGTCTTCCTGAAATCGTCGTATTCCAGAAGGAAGTATGTTGACTTATTAGACGTGAAGCCACGGTTCAAACCCCAGGTCAGAAAAATATTTCTTCGGCGACTTCCTCTCAACAGATTTTTGGCAAAAACTTTAAGTATAGTTAAACTATACTTTGACTGTTTTCAACCGCTATTTTTATTAATACCAGTTCCGTTCTTGGTGCCAACTTGTCTAGTTTTGTTTACAATTAACTGCAATTCTGGATTACTTATAGTTGCATTATAGTGAATAAGCACAACGTCGTTTAAGTAGTTTCACAGTTTTGTGATGTTATTTACATGAAGCTTCTATTACAGTGGTGATATTACAATAACATCAGGAAAGACTTTAGTCATGCATTATTGCCAGTATCACATAAGGCATATCTTAATTCATTACAAATTAAAATAAATGATTAAATCCTTAATTGGAAAATAATTTCATAAATATTACAGTTTTTCTATTTTTCATATATTTTTTACAGCCGACATATTTCAAGGACGTGGGGGCAATATCAGCGATATGTTTTACAGTATTCGGTATTTGCTGTACCGTGGGCACCGTCGGCATTGTACTCTATCGTCGTCGATTTTTAAACAAGCCGCAGGCATTAAGTGAGCCGGACTCCAGTGTTTATATCGACGATAGTACGATGCGCGTTAGTGTAAGTACTGTAAGGAAAATCACTATTTTTGTATTAAATCTCAAGATTTAAAATTTTAATTAAATTGTTTATAATTTTGTATTCTTTTTTTTAATATTTTATGCAGGATAATTCCGATGAAATGTATAGCCTGGACAATGATTCATTTTTGAATTCGTTAGAGGCAATGACAATACAAAACTATTGGACCGATACTGTTAAACATACAAAGCTTTAAACTAAAATGGAAATTAATTTAAAAAATTTATTTCATTATATTTTTAAATTTTAATTTTAATTTTAATTACAATAAGTTAAATTTAATTGTACGTTAAGTTAACTAATAGTGAAAAATACATACATACATAACACTCACAAAAATGTTGTAAACAAAAAATATTGTGTTAATTTATAATTTATTAAAAACAATAATAAAAAAATAATAATAATTAACTAAATCATTCCTTCCAAATGTAAACATTATATATTACAAATACATACAATTAAAACTAACACAACTAATATAAAATCATAGAAGAAACATAGATTTTAAATAAAAAAATAAAATCTTAGTCTTATACTGCGTAATGTGTAGATCAATAAATACAAAAAAAAAACATTATTAGTATTAAAAAAAAAACAAAAAAAAAACAACAAATCATAGAACAGAAAAACTTTTCCATTAAACAAAATCTCAAAACTGTTACAAAAAATTAATTTAAAATAAAATTACAAACAAAAACTTAAGAAAAAAAACTTTGTTTTCAGAAAAAAAAATAATTGTAAAATTTAAAACTAAAACCCATCCGTTCATTAAGTAAAAACAAAAATTATAGATTTATTATTATAAAAAAAAATAAATTGTTTAATTAAATCCTAAGAAATAATTTAAAAAACATTTAATGACGTTTAAAAGAATTTTATTGGAAACTTCTTTTATTCAAATTGAACTTAATTTATTGTTTTATTAAAGATGTCTTTATTAACTATTGTTTTATTTTTATATTATTAAATCAGGTTTTATTATAATTGTTATTTATAAAGGCAAAACAAACAAACAAACAAACAAAATAATGTTAAAATCTAAGAGATTTTATTAGTTACTTAATTTGTTAATTTATTGTTATATTATTATTGTATCTAACATGTATTGTAATTGTACACAAAATATATTGTAATTAAAAAAATAATTTATTAAACAAAATCATAAAACAAAAAACTTTTCATACTTTAAATTTGTAACAAAAAAAAAAAACAAAAACAAAAAACAAAGTAAATAATAATATTTATAAACAAAAAATTATTTCAGTAGTGCAAAAAAACATAATAATAGTAAATCACACTACTATTTAACATCACAAATTTCAACAATAAAAAAAAGCATCTTTTCTTAAAAATAAAAGAAGAATTCTTAACAAAACTTATTTTTGGGTTTTTTTTTCGGTAAAGTAAGATCAAGGTAATTGATAGAGAAAAACAATTTTAAATACTCCAAGCAGCATATATATTTTGAGTATTTTCTTACTTATTAGTTCGCTAATAACAAATGTCCAATTAAACTAAAACGGCATTTATTGATTGTCCCAACAATAGTATACTGAAAAGTGATATGTGACGCAAACGACCGTAGAAGAGATTACTCAGTGCCTTGGTGTTAAATTTTTTTCATTTGGTAGTAAAAATCAAATGTTTAGTCAGATGTTGAAACTATATTCACTAATCCAGTTTATATGCTCAACATACCTTTTAGTTGACCCTTCCCCAAATAATTCTACAGAAGCGGCCTTGAGACTAAGGTTTAACATTGTACCAATACTTATCCCTTGCAGTGGAATATTACTAACGCAACGCCAATACTGTTTTCTAAACATTCCAAATTTAAGAAGTATTTTGAAGTTTATCTAACTATTGCTTTTGGGTTTGTATCGAGAATTCTCAGGAATCGAAATAAAGAAATTGCAGAAGATGTCATATTCGAATAGTTCAGAACATTTTCAAGGGTAACAGAAGGTTTTATTTTACTTGCATTTCAAGTACATATACTTCTAAATAATCTTAACTTTCTAGCTTTCAATCCTTTCTACTCCTAACTACTTGTTAGAAATAATAAAAATAAATACCTGCTATCCTATTTGGACTGATGTTTCCAAGTTTGTTTAAAAAATTTCGGATGGATGCAATACAGATGCAAAAATGGCATACAACTCTCTTGACGAAATCGAACACTTTTAATTCTCCTAAAGTCATTTCGTTAGTAGGTTAGCTACTTTAGCTATCCATAAATACTACTGTGTCTGTGTCTCCCAGTACCTACAGAATGAGTATTCCTAAAAGAAAAAAGACTAAAATGTTATTAATTTTTTAATAATGTCATAATTTCAAATTGTATTATTTATAGTTTTTAATTTGGAAAAGAATAAAATCATAATTTATAGTAACAGATTATCTACCGTCATCACCACTACTCCTACTACGTTGACTTAAGATAGACGAACGACTTCGCCTTTTACGCATTGACTCCATGGATTGTGTTCGTTTCTTACGCGATATTTCCTCTTCATTAAGAGCACGACAAATTTCTATAAAGGCACATAATTCTTGGCTTTTCAAACGTTCAGCAATGGCAAAGGCCTCATCTAAGGCCTCTTTGCAACGTTCGATTTTATGCAAAACCGCATGAGATTTAACAATTAACATGCAACTAAGAAATTGCCACAGAATATTATTGCCACCTTTAGTTACTAAAAGAAAATACAAGAAAAAATGTTATATAAATTTAAAAAAAAATAGTTTTAATTAAAAATCAGTCACACACTTACTTTCCATAGCCTTGCGAGCCCAAGAACAGCATTCATCGAAACGACTCTGATTTAAATGGGCCCTAGCGATTTCATGTAACAAATAGCACTTTTCTACATTGTACCTAGCAAAAATCATACGTTTCTCCAAACGTGCCAAAAATTTTCTAAAAAGAAAAACGAATAAAATTTTTGTTTACTTGGTCCTATAACAACTAGTTATTAAGTTTCGTTTATACTTGTAAGCAATTAATACGTAATCAGGTGCATCTGGTTCCTGATAAGTTGATTTATCGCCAAAAACAAATTGTACAACATCCTTGTATTTATCCGTAGGCATTCTGAGTAGTATTAATAGACGTTCCTTCTCTTTAGAAATCATTATATCTTCAATAACAGTATAGCGATCGGCATGAGCCAAAGCTAATGTATTGTAGACTTCGTTAATATATTCGAATTTCCATGGCATAACGCGATGAGTTTTCAATACTACATAATCGCCCATTACGCTTTCCACATATTGTGACAGTTTCTGCAATAAATTTCATTTTTTTATGAAATTAAGATATGAAATAATTAAAAATAAAAATTTTACTTCAATATCGCCCTTCTCACGCAGGCTTCTAATCTCACGCAAATGTGCCAGCATGGTGCGACGAGTTTGGTATTGTACACGATTCAAATGGGCTTCGCGATGCAAATTAAATACTCTCTCATCTGGACACCTGCGCATCTGTTCATTGTACAAAGGACTTCTAGCTTGTAACATTTTCTAAAAACTCTTGCAACATTAGTAAGTGCTTACTTGTAATGTAATGTAAATAGTGTTTAGCCTACCAAAAACTTGATGACAATATCGTATTTTGTGTTAGTCAGTTGACGCAAGAGAGGTGCAGAAACCTTTGATTGAGACAGCAACAGATTTTTGTTTGCTCTTAAGTGTTTTAAGAAGATAACATCAATCCAACTTTTATTGAAATAAATTTGATTGAAAACTTTAAAAGCTCGTCGACGTCGAGCCACTTCTCGGGGAGATAACAAAAGTTCCTAAATGTAAATAAAATATGTAAGCCTTGATACAGACATAAAATCTATTAGGGAAACTCATATCTTCGTGATATATTTAAATAGGTTTTAAGGATTGTATTGTAAGAAAAACCCAACAACAATGCTACCGAACCAAAGTCTACAAAATTTCATACTTACCTCCTTTTCTAATATACTCAGTACATCACATTTCTGTTGTTCTTTGAGAATTTTCCACAATGGCCTGGTGTCAATATATTTTGCACGCTCAATTTTCTCTAAAACCGCGGCGAAATGTTTTTCATTTTTCAAAATGAAGGGACCCAAATTTTCTCCTAAAGAATCGTTAAAATTCTCATCAACCTAAAAAAAACAGTTGCAATAAGGCTTATAAACTCTCTACTCGTTACACTTTCAAAATATGCTGTTATTACTACTACTCACCGTTACTAAACGCTTTAGAAAATGTACGACTTTTTTGCCAATAAATTTTCTGGTATTATCGTGTAGTTCTACTTTACAATCTTCGAATCTATTTAACTCGTACAAGGCTTCACAAATTTCCAAATTAATTGGGGCACTATTGTCATCAATAGCTGAAATTATAATTATAAGATTATGGTTACACTTGGTAAAAGGCAACTGAACTTTTGTAATCGAACTTACCCGATGCTGCAATGCCATCTTCTAATGCCCCCTCGGTCTGGGCAATATTACGTTTGCATCTACTACGGAAATAAAGTGCTCGCGGATCATCCGACTTTAGGTTCAATGACTTATTATAATAATGCACTGCTATATCCAGCTGTTGTTTGCTGGTATAGAAAAGGCCCCAATCACGCCAGATTATTTGTTCACGCTCCGGACTCCAAGCAATGCGTTCCCATGGCTGTAATGGTGGTGCTGTCATGTTTGTTTAATTTCTTCTTTTCTTCTTTATTATTGAACAAAAGCAGAACAAAATAGTAGAGCGAAAATTTCTTAAAAATAATTTTCAAAATAAATGTATTTTTTCGTTATGAATTACAAATTATTTAAAAACCAATCACTGCTACGAAACAATCAAATTTTAAATACACATTTTTCATAGTTTTTCCATAGGTTTTCAATAAAAATGGAATACAATTATTATGAATATGATATAGAAAATAGAAATATGCTCTAATAAATTCGTACCTACCTACCATTGGCGCTAAACTAGTAAACAGACGTTTTAATTACGTTAATTGAATTAAACTTTATTAAAAAAAACGGTTTTCTTTTTTAAATTATTTATATCTCAAAATCAAAAGAAAACATAAACGTTCTCTTTAGAAACAATATAATATCATTATAATGATATAATCTTTGAATAAGAAAAGCAAAATACTTAATGTTTACTGTACTAAAAAAATTATTTTGTTTTTTTAATCAATATTTTGCTATCACTTATTTTTTACAATAATTGAATAATTGATAATTATTCTCAATATAAAATAGGATTACAAGTTTATTAATGCTAAAGAATTGAAAATAAAAGCATGCATTAAAACGAAAATCGTAAAGAAAAAAAATGCTTTTTTCCATACAAAAATTAAAAAGAATAGTTTTTATAAATTGCAGTTCACTTTCTCTTTAACAAAGCTGGATAGTGTAAATAAATATTTTGTAAATCGATAAACATGTTTGTTAGTCACCCATCGTGTTTGTAGGAAAGAATATTTCCGAGTTCAAAGTTTAAAGATATGAGAATATGAATACTTATGGATATGTCATGAACAGCAAAGTCATTTTAGCTGCATTGCAGCCAAGTGACAAGTAAAAATTTGTAGTTGTCGAAAGAAAAACCAAAATATTTTACAAATATAATTTTTAAATGTTGATTGTCAGTTGCTGATTCGATCAGAATCGGTTTTCATTTTTTGTAAAATGTATCAGGGCAATTTTAAGATATTATACAACTGATAGATGGATTTCAATTAGAATATAGCAGAAATTTATCATTTTTGGATTAAAAAAAAGGCATTTAGGCATTCCATTATGCCGCCCTTAAAAAGAAATGCGCACCAATTGGCCTAAAACGTGGAACAAGTGTTTTCGCCAAAGTTCTATTTAGTGGAATTATTCGCGTATCACTATCGCTTAGCGTTACGCTATTTATTTCCTTTTGGTAATACATTATCGCTTGTTTTAGATCGTCAAACCTTTCTATAAAGTTTGAGCACCAATTGTCGAAAGTGATCCACTTTTTCATACCTTGTTTGTGATTTTCAATTGGTCCATTAGTTTCCTTTCATCGAATTTTTCAGTAGCTCATCTTATTTTGAGAGATACGAAATGTTGTAGACATGATGATCGGTTTAAACGATTTCCTTTTCAAGTTGGATAAATTAAGAAAAGTATTTGGGTGTTTACATCGAAAAGCTATAAGCGGAACGGTTTTAATCAGTGAAATATATTCCCATTATTTGTAATGCTGCACTGTAGTAAAAAGTTCTATAATCGCTCAAAAGTTGTATTTATTTTGTTGTGGCATTTAATTTAATCTGAAATTACGGTTTTCATTAATTGGAATTATTGATTTAATTACAATCCGCTTTAGAGAAATGGGTTAAATTACTTCATTACAATATCCTCTGTTTGATTATATGTTTGAAAATTCTTATGCTATAAAAAATGTATAATGCAACAATGTATATATATATAGTGATTGCTATTGTTTTTTTTTTTTTTTTAATAAAAAAATATATATTTTTAAAACTATTTGGAACTACATTTGAATACAAGTTTTATTTAAAATATTGTTAGTAAAATGATTAAATTGGTGTAAAAAAATATGTGGGAAGATAATTCGAACATTTTATATTAAGCACATGACAGTTTAACGATTATTAACGAGTAAATAGAAATAGAAAAGAAATTTAAAATTTAATGAAATTATTAGCAAAGCAAAAACCAAATGTAATGAAATAAGATAAAATCGTTAAAAAAAAATAGAATAATAATTAAAAATAATATCAAAGAGAGATAATTAAAAATCTAAAAACTTCTTTGTAAATAAATTTTTAAAATAATAGTAAATAAATCTGAATTTGAGTTTCTGTATAATACAGTAAGTTTCACTCTGAAGCTGAGACGTTTAACAATGACAAACTATTATTAGATGCATTTGAGGGTGATACAGATGAAGTTGAGAGCGGACTGCTATCTAGGCGTTCACGATAGGCACTGAATAGACCTCGCAATTTATTAAGGGGTGTAAGAGGTCTTTGATTTTGTAACTGCTGTTGTATTGGTAGTTTTCCAGTAACCACTACATTTGAAGTTGCAATATCATTTGTGCTACTTGAAATACTATTAATTTCTACTTTCTCTGTATGTTCATCACTAATAGTATTGGTTTTACTAATGTTGTTATCCGTTCTGTCGGCAGTCGTTGACTTAGGCTTTCCTGGTGACATAAATAAACGTTTTGCGGTTGGCAGTTGCAATATAGGCTCTCGTATAATGCCTCTTATTGATGTTGTCGGAGTTGTTGAGAACGATTGTGTTGGAGAGTTAATGATGGATGAACTTGATGAACATATAAACGAGTTAGTCCGCTGTAAAGAGCCTGGTATCTGTGTACTTGTTACCATAAATGTATGAGATTTTTTAACAATTCTTGGCGAAGGAAAACTGTAATAAAAAAAACAAATAAAAAACGAAATGAATTTAATTCAAATACTTAAGTATTAAGCATATGTGTAACTTACTAGTCCATTTCCTCATTAGTATAACGCATTAATGTTGATTTCCAGGAATGAATATTTGGATATAAAGTCTTATCAATCTCAATATGGAATATGGCGTTTAATACATCTAAATCACGTTTAGTAGGTTCATTCCTAAAGAAAATATGCATATTTTTAAATTATATTTGAGAATAAATGATTGTATTTACCCATAAATAAATATTTTATCGCTATCATCCTCTGTATCATCCACTAAACTTAAACGCGATAGTGTTTCGGGCGGTGTAAAAAATACATCATCTTCTTCACTTTCAGAACCACCAAAATCAGACTAGAAGAAGTTATTTAGATAAAATTAGTATTAAGAAATTTAACTGTGTGTCAATGTGATAAAATACTAACCAAAAATACTTCTTCGCTTGCAGAATTTGCATCGCGCCATTCATCTTTATCGATTAGTTTATGATCTTGTTCTTCCTGTTGTTTTTGCTCTTTTTCATGGTGTTTGAGACGTTGATGATTTTTATAACGAGCCTCCATGCGATTACGACGACTTGTTTTACGACTTAGGTTACTTTCCCATTGGCAATCACAATCTGCTTCTTGAGACCAGACCTTAGAGCACATTTCTTCTGTTTTTAAATTTTCTGGCGGAATTTGTTCATCTTTAAAAAGATTTAAAGATTCATTTTAGTTTAAACTTATTCGAAGCCATAAATACTTATGCACACATGAACATTACACTTACTTGGTTGTTCTAAAGTATAAAAAATGCGAGAACACACACATTCCATGTGTTCACGCCGCTCGCCCGAAGTTTGCAAAAGATTATTTAATACTGTTAATATTTTATCTTTTAGTTGCGTTGACACCTCTTGGGAATTATCCAAAAACATGGAAACTAAATTACCAATGCGTGAATGTACCTTTTGGAAATTAACATTTACATAACTAGCATCCTCTTTGAAGGAGTAAATCAGAGACTTTACTCTTCGCAATTCCAGGAGCAAGGCATCGTTAATCGACACCACATTATCAATGTTGTTTAGAATTGTTTTAGTCATACGTCTGGCATGCACTTGTAAGGATTTTTCTACATACGTATAAGGGGTTGTAGATTGCATTGTTGTTGAAACATTCGGAGCAGTTGCTGTGGCAGCCGTCGAAGTGGTGGAATTTCTAAAAACATTTTCTAGAGCATTGCAAACGTCATCCAGTATATCGGTCTTATCAATAGTTTTTGACACATTGTTGCGTTGATCCTGTTCTTTCTGGCGTTGAGCAAGATAATTTTCAAGTTTCTTTAAACCCTGACTCGAAGCAATGTCTACAAATTCATCTAGAAAATCCCAATATTCGCGCCATTCAACGTTTTCTACCTTAGCCAATTCGCGGCCAATACATTCAATACCTTTTTCAAAATCCGAGTTTTTAACGTGGCGTTCCTTGAATCCAGGGCTATCATAAATGTCTGATATATTAAATAAGGAATCATTGATTTCATCAAGCCCCGCTATGGAGCCTACCATGGGAGACATTATAGTTTGATCGCGATAGTTCAAAAACACATCTCTCTTAAATTTAAAGAGTGGCGTACGGGGACACAATGCCGTTTTAAAAATATGATTTTGAGGTTTTATCACTATTGCCATTTGATTGTTATTATTATTAGCTTCCTCATATTCGTCGTTTGTTTTCTCGTGATTACCATTCTGTTTATCATCAAAAAAGGAATCATCATCAAATTTTGATTTATCGAATCCATTCAAGATCAAAGCTTCATTATTTTCATCTTGATTTGAACTTGAATTAAAAAGAGTACGCCTTTGTAATGTGGCAGTGGGTGTATCTACTCTCCTTGGAGTTTTTATAGGCGTACTATTATGCGGTTTTCTTGGAGATATATAAGGATTGTGAGCTATAGGTGAAGACACCTGGCTGCCCAATCTAGGAGGAGTCTTCCAACGGCGATAGAATTTCTAAAACAGAAATTTATGACATAGAATAAGTTTCAACGTTTGCAAAATCAGAAATATATTCCGGCAGTAATGCTTACCAAAGCTTCGTCTTTTTTCATAGGACCGGCCAAAGCTTTAATTTTCATTTCAGGGCTAAGGGGATCACAGTTTAATGTCTGGCGGATTATAAAGGAATAAATTAAATAATTTTTGATATTTTTAAACAAGTTTTTATACATACAGGTGGATCGCTAGCACAAAATGGTTCACCGATCTGTCCTGGTATAGCGCTGTCAATACTACGTAAAACAGGCACATAATAACGTTCATCTAAAAGTTTGTATATTCTCTTAGGGTTATCACTGTTTTTCGACGGTGTTAGACGTGAGAATAATATCTACAATAAATATTTAATCATATTGTAGGGTGAGGTTAAAATGCTTCTATAATTTCACTTACATCTATGGGCAGGCGATAATCTTTGTTCCAGGTCATTTTACATTCTGGATACGATGTTAGCACTTCAACCATGCCGAGGCAACCATTTTTAGCAGCAATATGTAAGGGTGTCTCACTCCTACCCTTTTCCGGCAAGTTCAAGTAATAGTCCAAAAGTTTTGCAGCCATTTCTTTGCAGATTTTTTCATCAGCATTTTTACCCAACAAGAGATCAACAAATTTTATATCAGATACAGTCTGTAGTATTAATTCGGCAATTTGTGGTCGTTCAGACATTGCACAAACATGCATAGCATTATAGCGATAGCCTTCCTTTAATGTTGTTGGCGTATCGCCTGAACTAACTAGATATCGAGGATTCTCCCATATTAATTTCTTTACAAGGTCATAAGAGCCTGCTTCAATCAGATGACGGAATCGTACGAGTTCCTGTCTTGTAGGTGCTCTAAATGCGGCTTTTTCTAACGATGAACTTGGAGCTGTTTAGAAAATTGCGGAGAAACAAAATCGGTTTGATGTTATTCTATTGAACCATTGTTAAGATAATAATTGCAATGTGAATTTTATTACTTACTCTTGGCATCATTGTATTTCGTTTGGACAACCTCAAAACCAGTTTCAGCGTATTTAATAGCATCTTCTTCATTAGGAAATTCTTTAACCCGAGCATCTTTGTGTTGTTTAAGAACAAACAAAGCTTCTGATTTTTTAAGGAAGACATTGGATGATTTTGCTGTAATTAAAATACAGAATAATAATCAACGTTGGCATACCTAATTAGGTCAATTGAAACAGTTGTCTGTCTAGATAAATCATGTTATAAATGAAGAGTTCAATTCAAAAGGTATGTTAAAAATGAAATGAAGAAATAAATTAGAGCAGATTAAATAAATTTTTATTAAATAATTTGGCAAACGTACAAAAATTATGAATGCTGTAATACCATACGTTTATACATATTTCTTAATACGAAATAATTAAATTGTCTATATACTTGACAAAATACGTATTTATGATTACAAAATTGTTTTAATACATTTAGCTTTGGGATGGGCTGCTTAAAGTTCAGTGTTCTTTAGCACACTTTTGCTATTTTTGTTTTTATCGAGTACTACCGCATACTGGGTAGGTAAATAAAAAGAAAGAGAACATGAAAATGGAAATGAATGAAAACAAATATAAAATTTACTAATAGTATTTAATTATAAACAAACGTGCAAGAAAAAAAATAAAACCAAAACACAAATGAAAAAATACGTAGCAAAACAAAAAATTCACAAAACATCGTTTTTTTTTCTTTCTTTTCGAAATTTTATTTTGTATATATATGTTAAAAGTAAATATAGACGAGGAGATCAATGGTGTGTTTAAGGCAGGGGAGTGCTTACAAATTTCATTAAGATATTTTCGGTATGTTTCTAACCATTTTATCCATTTGAAAAAGGTCTAAAATATTGCACAGGGCATTTCTTTCTTTGTCTATTCGATATTAAATAACTTGTTAATGTACTCACGATATTTTTTGTTTAATATTTTAATTTTGGATATTATTTAAAATGAATTTAATTGGGAAATTTATATTTAATTACACGCTAATAACAAAATATAAATAATAAGATATATGAATGTACGTAGATATATTTATTAAATAAAGACGTATAAAACCAAAAAGTTTAAAGTTACGTCTTAAATATGTTTGATTAACAAAAAAATTTTGTGAATAATTTTAATGATAAAATAAATCAAGTCATCACTTTACTTCAATTAAATCATAAATAAAAAATTATAAATTAAAATCTCTAAATGTTATTTCAATTATTATAAAATAATTTTTATTATTGCAAAGAAATAAAACAAACTGATTTAAAAACTATTATAAAATAATTTCTATTATTACAAAGAATTAAACTTAATTTATAAGAATAAAAGTAAGAATAAACAATTCATTCTTGGGTAAACAATTTGTAGGGGATTTTTATTAAGATACACTAAAGTTTGTTGCACTTATAATTTTAAAATATAAATAAAACATACATAAATCCAAACAAAAAAATTAACACACATGCAATAAATCAAATAAAAGATGATATTTACACCCATAGAAAAATTGAAACAAGTCATCAACAACATAATATTTTTAGAAAACGTCACTGTCTTATCAATGGTCAGTGCCACTAAGCATTCGTATGTTGTGTTATTTTTAAATGTATGATATTAAAATTATACCATAATAACATATTGCAGCAGATTTATAAAAAAAATTGTTTGCTCAATTGTTCTTGTAACTAACATATATGAACACTAAACGATAATAGGACAAGCCACTAAATATGTTTTAAAACATTTCCCTTAAAATTTCTATATTTTAATGCTACTTTCCTACAACTGCTAAAGCTCACAGAAGGCAATATTTTTAATAAATATTAAATATAAATATTTAAATTTTCGTTGTCCCTCCTAAATATTATAATGAGATAATAAATGGCGAATAATTAGCTGTCAATGTAATACACGACAATTGAAATTAAGGTGTGTTGTAAATTCTATTTTGAAATTTCTATTATAATTGAATGTAACAAACATTTACAACAATATAAAATAAAAAAAAAAACGTATTCTTATATTATTTTTATAGCAAAAATAAAATCAAGAGTGTGTATATTCTTTCTTGCGAAGGAGAAACTAGCATTCGAAGCTATAGTGGGTATTTGGAAGAGTTATCTGGTTGTTGGAAATTCAACTAACTTTTGGTATTGGATAAAAATTTTGGTAAACATTATCAGGAAAAAAATAACAAAAAACACTTCTGATAAGTTCTATTTGCAGGTACTTTGAAAACACACAAGGGCAATGAATTGTCTTCCTACACTTGCGAACAAAAGAAACAAATAATGTATGTTTATGAACATAAGACAGAAATATTCAACAATAGATATCATGCTAAAAAAAACCGAACATACTTTTTTGAAAACAACTTTTATATACTTTCATATATTTTTGAAATTGAAGTACTTTACAAATAATTTACCGTGTCTCGTACCTCTTGTTAACTCAATTTATGATTTTAGTGACTGTCTTATCATTGGACATAAGGATCTATATAAAGGGTGTTTAAATATTGATGAGCATTTGGCGATAAGATATAAAATGTATCTACATTGAATACCATCACATAAGCCGGGTTAACGGTCAGGAAAAATTTGCTAGTCGTCTAAGTCCCATTGCTTGATTTGAACCCTAATAGAGGAATTGTTCGGCACGATGACAACGCCAAGCCAGAAATTGAAATAGATGACAAATTCTTCAAATGCCTCTATTAGTATCTAATGAATTTCATCATGTCTCAAAAGACTACTACGTCATCTATAATTATTCATTTTATACACGAACAACATTGTGGTACCACCCTGTATAAACAAACAATTCCATGAGATTGGGTATAATGCACTTTTGAGTGTCAGTATATTTAAAGAAATAATAATCACACACACTTCATCATCACAATCATCATCATCATCGTGAAGTCGTACGATATAACAGAACACACAAAATAAGAGGAATATGATAAACAACAACAATGAAAATAAGAACAAGAAAAACAAGAATTCTAACCTTTAAAATTCAATGTAACCAATAAATAGAGCAATAATTAAACAAAATTTAACAATAAATAAATTAAAAACAAGTTTTTCCATATAAAATCAGTATTTACCGGTCTCATTATCCTTCTTTTCGTCGTTGCCAGAGCCAGCCGATGATGATGAATTATTGCTAGCATTTGTTGCATTGACACCAGCCGATTCGCCACTGCTACCACCCTTAGCGGGTATGTAAAGACCATAATAAGGCATTTTATCGGAGGTTTTAGATGAACTCTAAAATATTTTTAATGTGCTTTCGAAACATAAAAACCAGCATACAAATTCCCAGGCTGTGGCTATTTTTATTTGCTCTGGTATTTTTTTAAAAAGCAAAAAAAACACAAAATTATAAGCAAAAAACACCAACAATACAATGCGACAAATTAAGTTTTCTCATTAACACAATTTTTTTTTCGATTTTCTGTTGTTTCCAATTTTATTCACAAATTTTTCACAGCAAAAGTGAAATTAATTTGATTTCTAGCACTTTTTTTAAATATTTAAATTTTTCTTATAGGTATTTTTTATGTTTTAACATTTCCTTTTTTGTTTGTTGAATTTAACCTATTGTTCAAATCATTCTTCTTTATAAATATTCTCGTCACAGCTTGTGTTTATTTGCCGTTAATATTTTGTGATTTCGTTTTAAGCTTCATTCTTTTTGTGCGCTTTTTCGCAATTCTTAAAGTTCAAAGTACATTAAAATAAACTGTAAACGGCGTCATAACCAATAACAGGGTGTCACATATCATATCATTATATTGTAAGTTTTACAGAAGAATCATTGTTTCTAACTATAGTTGTTAATAATTTAATCATTTAATCTGTATTTCATCAATTTACAAAATATATAAACTCCAATAGTATTCTTCTTTGGAAACTTAAAAAAATAGCTGAATACTTAAATTGAATTTAATTTTTCTCTGGTTTTTTTTTAAATTATTGGCCTTAGTTTTAATGGGCGTTTTCCTGTAATTAATTGATTTATGATATTGTAACCACTGTTAATCAGTTATTTTTAGATGTCAAAACAAAATATATTCATAGTGAAATAATAACTTACAGTGGCTCTTACTTAACGGGGAACTAGTGTAGAAAAGGTGCTCAATTACAGTTTAGTTAAATGTTTTGTACTTTGTGTTTTTGTAAAATTTTAAAATGGATGATCAAGATTTGTTAGAATGTCCTTATGATAAACATCATCGTATTTTAAAGCATCGTATGCAATTGCACTTGATAAAATGTAGACGCAATCATCCTAATTTAAACAAAGTAATCTGTCCCTTCAATGTCACGCATGTCTTAAATGAGCCGGAGTTAAAGGTATTTAATACAAGTTATTGTTGTACAACAATAAAATTCCGTTCTCTTGTGACTGTTGTAGATTCATGTTCGAGATTGTCCGGAACGCAAAACGTTTGAATCGTTCGTTAACGTCGTTGAACCTGTAACAAGCCCAACAGAACCTCCACCAATGCCTAAGGTTAATAGCGAAGAAAACTGGGATAATGAAGATTCACCCACGTATAATCCACTTGCTTATGTTGCCCAAGCGCCCGTGCTACGAAATCCTCAAGGTGTTTCGCCTGCCGAACGGAAACGATTTCGACGACAGGAACGATTACGTTTCCTAGAGAATTCAGAATAAGTTTTGAAAGTAGTGTTTTTTATTTTAATGTTCTTCAATTACAATTCTAACTGTAACCTGATCTAATTAAAGTTGTAAGCATGTTCTATATTTTTTTAAAATGTTAAAGTTTAATTGTAATAGGCTGATATAAAATTATTCAATGTATTAGTGATTAAGGTTTTATATATTTTGAACGAAATTGTTGAAAGGCAATCTATTTTAATTAAGTTTTAATAACAATATATATGTAAAGTTGTGATAGAAAAGCCATAAATTTTTAACAAATTTAAATAAAGAGTATATATGTATAATTGTCAGAAATCTCCCTTTGTATTTCGAATTAGAAACGAAAAATATCCATAACTAAGCTTTCAAATCTGTCTTACTTGAAAATTGAACACATTGAAAAAAGAAACATTTATCTCAATCCTGATGACAATGACTATTAAAAAATATAATAATAATATATATAAACAGTATATAAATAACACATACGCGCAGTTTGAATAATTCCAACTGCCACTTCTATAATGTTTAAAACAATAAAAAGTTCGTTCCCACCCAGTTTTATTTTTCTGATCTATATTTTCATAGAACAAAATACAAAATGAACGATTGACGAAAAACGATTTGCATACAAAAGATTGTCAAAATAAAACATCCAAAAAAGTTTAAAACTTTACATTAATTTACACTTAATTTTCCACTGTATATAACTCGTTAATCAGATGATGAATTTGTATACTTTGAAGTTAAATATGAGCGCGGTGCCGGATAAGATATTATTGGAGGAGGTGGAGTTTGAGGCATCGGTGTATCGCTTTCTGTATCTGACTCCGAGCGATCATGAGCAATATTATTAGAATCCTCGCCTCTATCACCTTTGTAGTAAGGATCTTGATATGAATTATAAGTGCGACGTAGAGAATTCGAAGACGATGTATATGGACGTGAATAATCTGGTGAACTGCCCCGTGGTGATGAATAATCTCTAAACGAACTTCTATAACCACCTGGCGAGCGTGAACGATCACGTCTTGAATTGTGTGGAGAAGATGGTGATCTTGAGCGCCTAGTACGGTTCGAACTATAAGTTTGTGAGCCTTGAGATTTAATATCACTACTATCGTCTCGTTTAAAACTCGTTGGGAGTTGTGATATCCGTTTCCCGTTATCACTTTTATTACTTTCGTCATCTGAACTGTCATCGCCATCACCTAAGCGCTTACGTTCTTTTTTAATAAATTCTTTGCGTTCAGACGGATTTGCACCATCTGGTTTTCGTATAACATTGGCATTTTCTAAATATTTCTGTGGATTATAATCATTTACATCTGTGTCATCCCAGTCTTCATCACATTCAATAGGATCATGTTTTGGTATCTCTTCTTCTTTCGGTTCAGGAGCATCATATTTGTATTGGGTAATTAGCTTACGATCGGGACAATTGGTGGCATGATGCTAAAGTTGAATAAAAAATGGTTATTTAAATAACAAATTAATATTGCATAGAATAAATACCGCAAATTCTGGTTCTGGAATTAAATGTGTAGTATTAAATGGACATTTTCTTAATTCCACATCAGGATATTGAAGGCGGCATTTGTGTAAATGAGTTTGTAGACGACGCCTCAACATTCGATGCGTTTTATTATAGGGACACTCTACCATATCATCATTACTTAAAAACATTTTTAGAAAATTAACAATTTTTGGTGATAAAGAATTATATTGGAAACAATAAGAATTAAATTAAATCTGTTGAGTTTTCTCTATCCTTTTGTGTTATTATTTGATTATATATGGCCACATCTGAAACTTGTCCTTCTGTTTTATTGTGAAACTGATTCCTTTTTAATCCAGCTATTCACTGTAGTTTAATAACAAGAGTGGCCACTTTTTAAATATACTGAGTGTTAACTTTACTAAGAATATGCATAAAGTGTGTTGCTTAAATAATAATAATAAGAGATTAATATTAATATTGTTTCCCATTTCTAATGCGTTTAATCAAATGTTTGAATTCAATTTAAAGTTACACATTGCAAATCGTTATCGTCATCTAAATAACTTTCAATATTTACGTAAAACATTGCTTACGAAATAATCCTAAATATTTTCTTCGTCACGACGGTAACACTGTTTTATTAAAGTTTTAGAAGCACTATTATTTTGCCATTATTTACAGTTAATTTTTGTAAATATTGCAGAAAATTAAGTACGCTTTCTTGTTATAAGTCCATAAATTAAAAGAGAATAATTAAAAAGATAATAATATAATGGCTAAGCCAGCAAGTGCTATTGGTTCAGAAACAGATTTATTAGTTTGTCCATACGATAAATCTCATTTGATATTGCGTAAACGTTTTCAAGTTCATTTGGTGCGCTGTCGCCGTTCCCATCCAAATGCGGACAAGGTCACCTGTCCGTTTAATGTGACACATCGCCTAAATAAAGCTGAGTTGGCGGTAATGTGTATAGCGTTTTCATCCGTTTTGGTACATTTTAAACACAAATGCTTTATATATTTCTTATAGTGGCATGTCTCGTGTTGTCCTGACCGGCAGTTATTTGAGAATTTTCGCCATCAAGATGCACCCATTAAAGGCTTGAGTTCTACCATAAATGCGACATTTAGTGCTAGTGATACTAATACAACATTGTGCAATACGACAACTGTTAATGGTGGAGAATATGCAGAATCTTCGGAGTCTTGGGATGAATTACCTGATCACCCTGGCTATAATCCCAAAGCGCAAGTTGAAAAGCTTGAAGTTCTACGTCTTCCTGTTGGTATGACACCCTCTGAACGCAACGCTTTTCGTCTGGCGGAACGTAAACGTTTGCAAGCCATAACTAAACATAATTAATAATCACCGAATCATTAATTTTTTCAAGTTCCTTACAATTTTTAAAGTTTTACTTTTTTTAAACTTTTATTATTTTTAATAAAATGAAGTGAGTTTTTGTTTAATCTAAATGGACCTACTTCTATTTAAATGCTTTACAGAGTATCCTTTGGTCAAAATATACTTGGCGCACAATGGCACCATTAGGATAAAACATATTACCTTTGAAATCATTCGTTGTGTTAGTTTCACAGTCCATAATAATATCTAGAAACACATTTAAAATAACAATTTTGGTATTTAAATGAACTTTTCAGTCTGAGTCTTGCATAATAGGACAAACATAAATTCCAGTGTGGTTGTTTTGTTTTAGTAAGCGGTTAGTAGTCAATAAATCAGCAGGATCAGGGGATAAAATATGAAATACGTTTTTATATCAGCCTATTTTCTTTTCGCACAAGTGCACAAATTTCTGATAAACACTGCATCCTATACATTTGTTAAAATCATATCCTTAGATGAAGTTTAAATCAAGACTATAAATTCTTTTATTTATTTTTAAACGTACTTTTTTTATACATCCATGAAGTCCAACTATAACTATAATATAAAAATTATATTATTTCTAACCAAAACTGGTTATTTTTTGTTCTGGTTTTGGTTACTTCTTTGTTGTCAGAAAATATAATTCAATTCAATTATTGTGTAAATTAAATATACGATATTAATCGTGAAAAATTTAAAAAAAAAATTTGTAAATTTTTTTCAGGAGTTGATTTAAAAAAAAATATGATGGTTTGAAAAACGCGTTCTTTTGTTTGTTCGTTCAAACAAACGTTGAAGTTATCGCACATTCTTTTTTCGCTAACGATTTAAATGAAAATTAAGCCCATTTAAGTTAAAAAGGATTTTTATAGAAAGCGAGTGTGGGTTTTTCTTTTTTCTTCTCTCTGTGTGTCGTTTGTGGGTGTTTGTTGTCATTACGAATGAATTTGTTGTGTTGTTTTGGTGTGTGGTGTGTGCGTCTCGTTGGGTAGGAATTTGGTGTGGTGTTGAGAGCATGTGTGTGTGGGTTTTTTTGGACCCAAAATTATTATTTTTTTACTTTTTAGTGAATTTTTTGGGAAGTGTGGTGAATTTATTCGATGTGGTGAGTTCATAGAGTGATAAGTTTTACAAGCGTGGTGAATTTGCCAGATGTGATGGATAAAATTGAAATTCACCAAAGTGCCGTTCTTCGACATAGTATAAATTAGTTTGTATTTTCATTTTTGAATAATTTTCTAATATTTTTTACGTGTCAGTGTTGACACGTAATATAAAAATATATTTAAATCTGAATAATAGTAAATGAAAAAAATCAGCGCCCTCTATGAATCAATCAGTGCTATATTTTCTATGGCGAAGTTGGTCGCAACTTGAATTTAGGCGTTTGACAGTTGTCATAAACAATTTACTTAAGTTGGCTGCACTTTGAGCTGTCATTTTTTCTCTCTTTCTTTTGCGGTCTTTCGATCCAAGATGGTAGGAAATTGTGTTAATCCAAGTGAATTTTTTAAATCTTTAAATTTCTAAACCATCTTAAGCAAAAATTATGAAAAAACTTTAAATACCATGAAACTGGATGGTAAATTTTAAGAAAGTAAAAGTGTTTTAAGCATACATTTGTGATAAAGTTCATAAAATCAGTGATATTTGTTTGAGTGTTTACATTTCAAAGTATTAAAATGGTGGTTTAAAATTGAAAAGATTTAAGAAATGAAGCGAACTATTTATAAATTAGTTAAATGGAAAAACATTTGCTAATAATGAGTTGAATTTAACATTTTACAGACGAAAGGTACATCCAGCTTTGGTAAACGCCATAATAAGACGCACACTTTGTGCCGTCGTTGTGGACGTTCCTCATATCACATTCAAAAATCCACCTGTGCTCAATGTGGCTACCCAGCAGCTAAATTGCGTTCCTGTAAGTACTCTTCCCCTTTTATTTCATATTATCATTTTAATTTGCTCCAAAATCATACTTGAACCGTCTGTGTTTTTGAGGTCCTTAGTTTTTTTTTTGCTATGACTATGTGTCCCAAGCACGCAGATAGACTAATTCAAAAAACTTGCAAGTAATTGGTTATTGGGTCTTATATTCTCTGAAACCATTTTGTTTGTTTTGTTACATTTTTGCTTTTCATTCTTTGCTTATCAAATCACACATGGTGAATATTGTAATCAATTCGTCCTCTTTTTCTTTCGTTTAACCAACATAGACAACTGGTCCATTAAGGCCAAGAGGAGGAAGACCACTGGTACCGGCCGCATGCGTCACTTGAAGGTTGTCAGACGCCGTTTCCGTAATGGTTTCCGCGAAGGCACCCAAGCTAAACCCAGAAAGACTGTCCAAACTAAATAGATGCTGAGTATCTATAAATAATTAGTGCAGAAGTTTGTTCTAGTGGGTGTTTAGCCATGCCTTTGTATATTTTTTTTCTATAAATACTAATTTTGTACGTCTAATGATGTGAACATGTTGAAAAGTTGAATAAAAACCTACAGATTAAAAAAATGCGAAGGTAAATTCTGACGTGAGTTTTCATTACCGGATAGCTCTTAATAACCAGAGGATTAAAACCTATCACCAAATTTAGAGTAATCAAACGACTAATAAATGCAGAGTAGCGTTTACGCTTGTAATATCAAAGACTAAGGTATTTTTAATTTACTAGTGATATGAAGGAATATTGATCATTACAGTTCTTTAGTCAGGATTACGGGCTGGTTTTTAGGTTGTGTGAATTAATTTTATCCAAATGTGGAGTGACATAAATTTTAATGTCGAATCTGAACAAAAAACAAGCACGTCTGTCATGGTAACTAGTTTGCTCCTAATTTTTACTAGTAGGCAGCTGATAGGATTGTGTAGTAAAGCTAATTGTAGAATTCAATATTTAAAAAAGTTTTATAATTTTGGAGTTATAATTGTAGCAGTTTTCAATTTGGGTTACTGAAAAGAAACAGTTTTCGTAGCTAAGCAGTCTACAAATTGCTGACATTTTAATTTTTTTTAATCGTAAGCAATGGTATTAACTTTGCTTTTATTTCGAAGAAAATTCGTGACAGGTTCCCAAATAAGTCTAAAATCGTAGGAATAAAATAGAAGTGTTTCCTTTATTGCCAAGTTAATGGATTATCCATTAATTCGTTTCGTTTGTAAATAACTTGCAATGTATTGTTAAAATTTACTATATTTTATTACGTTTACACAATTTACAAATGGCTATAAACATTCTTGGCTACTAAAAATCCTTCAGTAAGGATTGCGGCCTGAATTATTTACACCATTTATGTTCATTTAATGTTTACACTTATGAAAATAATGTCCTTCATTTGTGTCTGAAAGTCATTTTATAGCGCAACAGTTTGGAATCACTGAACAAATTTGAGAGATTTTAAATCGGTCTACTATTTTATTCTTAATTTCAAATTACTTGCTTATATTTGTTTGCAGTGGAACAAAAAATGATAAATAATGCAAAAATATAAATTAAAATTTGCCATCTCTTCAGGAACCAAATATACACAAAGGTGTAGCAAAGGGCATAAGGGCTAATTCAGCATGGACATTATATTCTAAAGTTTTCTACGAAAAATCGAGCGTCGTAAAATATGTCATTTGGTAAAGGTGGTGTTCGGCAATCAAGTAGTAGTAATTAGCATGTTCTTTTATTCAATGGGTAACGTGAAACAAATCCGAAAAGCAATTTGAACGAATTTCTATGTACATAATTGTAGTTTACCTCGCATTCTTTAGAGTTAAAGAAAATTTAATTCCAAAAATTTTAAATTCTAAAAAAATTAAATTTTGAACACAATAGAAATGCTTGCTGGTTTAGAAATATAAAAATTGCTCACGTGATTTGGAATCACTGTCGTGTCAAAACAGGCTTGGTAATCTATTTGTTGTAAAGAATTTTGAATAATAATTAATAAACCTGAACATTTCAATTATAATTTGATAAATTGGTCCTTGAACTCTACATGCGATCAAATTTCTGTCGTATTTTGAAATAAAAATATGCTCCTATTCATTCTGCTTCTATTTATATTACTTATAAATAACGTAGTAAACATGCATCCAGTAGCGAAAATTCATGCTATAATAACCTCATGGATGCATCTCTTATATTGCACTTACTTACAAAACATTTTTATTATTCCTGGAATTCAGAAAGAATGCTGCATTTATTCTACATTTAATTTAAAAACGTTTGTCTTAAAATAAGTTTTTCGTTTATTTTATTTTTATACAAGTTTAAATTCAAAGTAAATCTTATTTAGACGAATACTAAAATAAATTGCTACACTTAATTACATACAATTATTAAATAGTTAAAATGTTTATATAAATTCTTTTGAACATTTATGGCTTAAAATAGATAAACTACTAACAATTAAATTTTATATATTATATGAGTAAAATAATAATGAAATAAAAGAAACATAAAAAGTGACTAAGAAGTTTTGCTTCCAAATTTATAACCAATGTGGAAGAATAATGCATAAAAAAAGCTATTTTGTTAAATCAATTTTTAACGGTAGAAAACACACTTTAAAGAATTTTTCAAAATTCTAAAAGTATGCTATGCATTTTTTTTTAAAAAAACAATTCGACAGTTAAGATTGGATTCGAATTAAAACTGCGAATACCATTAAATTTTTTTATCATTATATACTATGTACAGGAAAAAAGCTAAAGTAAAAGTCTTAAATTAATTCAATTAAATAAATTTAAAACTACTAAATACAATATGTACAATGAAGAAAACTTTAATCAGAGTGCAGGTGTGTCACCAGCTTCACAGAGCCGTTCATCGTTTTAACATCACAGGAATCAATTGTGCTGGTGCTGGTGCTGTTGCCATTACAACTTTTGTTGTTTGAAACTTTAGCAACGGCTGATGAGGGACGCTTCAGTATAAGTTTCTTGATATTTTGGAATGGAGCATCAAACAGAACTGTTAATGCGACCGAAGCCAGAAATATGCATATATATTCGTTGGTATCCAACTGAAATTGAGTGTAATAATAGAAATTTAATTGTTATTCTTTTGAATTGCTTTGTTTAACTTACAATTGTGGATACGAAATTGTAATAGTGATGTATATGACGACGACGTCCTACATTATAAAAGAATATGGGAAATTGTGTTAAATATATGGCATATGAAAGCTTTGTGGAGACCTGGAAACCTTTCCACGAAAAGAAATTTGTTACGCTATCTGAAATTTAATAAAATTAATCAGTAATTTAAGGTAACTTTGAAGAGATGAAATATTAATTGAACTTACTTTTATAACCATTGTGTGAAACAAATACCACCCAACTGAAGAATATACACCAGGCTATGGGTGCAAAAGCAGCATATATAGCAGCATGTGTTGAATTGTAGGTGTAGCTGATATCACCCATAGGAGCGGGACCCAAAAGTGAAGCCAGTAAACAAAAAGTAGCCACAAACCAACCTAATCTTAGTTGAGATTTGCTAAGGCTTATACCACGGAATTGACGTAAACCATAACCCAAAAATATACCCATAATATAAACAGTCGAACGCATGGGAGGGAAGGAATACATATAATCAGCTGTACGGAAGAGTCTTTGGATGCTAAACAAAACAAAGTAGTAACAATCAGACGAGTTATTTGAATGATTATATTTTATAAAAGTATACTTACTTTGTGCCAAAGTAAATGTAATTGGACAATTCGTTAACTACAGTCGTATAGTAACGAGCAGCTGTACCAATAAAACATAATGCCAAAAGAGCTGCCATGCCCTTGCGAGGCCATTTCCACATGGCCAATATCATGAGAGGTGCTACGGCAAATAATTCGGTATCGATACCCAAATGATGAGTGTGAGTCAAACACATTTCGCTAAATCCAAAATAATTGTGTATGAAAAGCAAATTGCGCCACCAATTCTTTTTGCATATGTCAGCATGATGTCCAACAACTAAATTCCATTGGGGTCCAGAACCCCACATAGGTAAAATGTACGTGCAGAATAGAATCAAAGCAGCTAATGGCGGAACAATGCTGTAAAAATATAAATTTTTTGTAATTAAAACAATGTGCATATCTAGTCTCAATAATTTGTACATTTGCAGTTTGTTTCTTTATGATCTTTGTTATGATTATGGATATTGTTTTTAACATTTAACCCTCAAAACTAAAGGGCAAAGAAAAAAATTAAATTAATTACAGTAATAGACATTATGGTTTAGTAAATTAACACGCGCGTGATTAAATGTTGAGGTTTATAAACCAAATTTAAATTGATGGCTAACATGTCGCGTATGAAAACAACTGTTTAAAATTCGTTTTAATCCAATATTGTTTACTGGTTTTAAAATAAATTCGATGTAGCTACTTACCGTATTAAACGACTAATGTATTCATTCTTCAATCTTATGGATTGACCTTTATTTAGACGACCAAAAAATGAATAGGCAGTCAACATGCCACTGAATAGCAAAAAAGGATCGGTATACAAAGAAGCTGCACGGCCAATAACAGTCCAAGAACGACCTAGACTCTACAATAAAAAAAATAATTTTTAAAATATATAAATTGGTATAAAATTTCTACTAAATTTAATACCTCCGCCATTTCGGTACGATTGTTGTAAGGATTAAAAAACATGGCCATCGATTTGTGCGAGAACAACAGCATTATAGCATTAAGTAGTCTCAAACCGTGAACAGACTGTATATCATCGGGCGATGCTGAAGTACTAAATAGCCAACTAAGATTTTTTTCCAATGAAAACGCACATAGCCATGGATCTGTGAACAATAATAACATTAAGATTTATACAATCATGAGATAAATTAAACAATAAGACAACTTACTCGATTGTTTATTTTTAGTGCAATGATGGTAAATTGTTGATAAAATCGTTATGGATAAAACGGTTACAAAGAAGCGTCTGTAATAAAATAATAGCGAGTAAAACATAAAATAAATGTTAACATAATGGTTTATTAGTTATTAAGTATGATTTTAATTGCTTGGTTTTGTTTATGTTACTTACACAGCCCACGTTGTATTACGATCCCAAGGCTTATTGTCTTTATATTGGCACATTTGTGGTTCTACGCGCACTTTAAATGAGATGCCTGTTGAAGCTGTCATATTATTGAGTATTTCCTTAACACTGTATTCGACATCCTTATTCGTACATGACGCTGGCACACAAATGCCCCAGTTGACTAAAGAGTATCGGGGTACACGATGACCAGGCTGTAAATAAAAATTGAAATTGTTTTTAATTTTCTTATGTTTATTTCTTGATTTAAATCTAGTATCAAAGTAATTGTCATTCAAACTCTGTTTCATGATCCCCTACACAAAGATGCACTTTTAAAAATGATCCCTTTTTTGTCTCATAATTTTACTGATTAATAAATTTATACAACAAATACATAAATTGTCTTTACCAACTTGTAACATGATATTTTTAAATACATGTGTCTGCATATAGTATTATATTTTATGCAATTGTGTGCTAATCAATTAACACTCCATATTTTTCCATTAAGTAATTAAATTTTACAATATTGTAGCATGATTTGTTTGTTTTGAAGGTAATTAAACTTTGCTTTGTAAAAGTATATTATATTTCTCTAAATTGTATACTTTTTATAAAAGCAGTCAAGTAGCCGATTTAACGAACCTAATTGTTGTCAGACCTGTACTAAGTGAGAAATGGTAAGCGTCCTCCATTTTATTCAAAGTATATGTAGTAATTTATATATTTTGCTACGAAATTTATATTCTTTTTTACAGTGAATGTTATGTTAACAGTGACTGGTAATTTAACTTAATTTATTAGTTTGAAAAAATAATATCCTTGGTTATCCAGCTCATTACGTCTGTATCTCCGATTTTTACCGATTTATACAGAGCTCTTGTTTTGCTCATATAAAAAAGTTAGATTCGTTGGCTATATTTCCGGTCTCATACCGGTTTATGAAAAATCACGATCTTTCAACTTTATTATCCTCAAATAAACTGCTACTGCTAATATAGTAATTATCATCCACGCCACTGCTACTAACATAAACCTTTTGAGTTTAAAATTTGCAGTAGAGTTTTTTGAACTTTAATCCATTAGTGATAACAAAATATATTTTATTAATGTTTCATTAATTTATTGATTGTTTTGTTAAAAGAATAACCGTTATAGTACCGTTATATATAGTATAGAATAGTGATGCACATTAGCATACTAATATGACATTTTAAATAATACATTAACTAAATATTTATAAATGAACGAAATTCGTTTGATAAAGGCAACATAAAAATACAGTCTTTTCTCTTTTTTGGTGAATTATAGCCAAAGCTTCAAATCACATACATACATGACTCGTTACAGTATAATAGTTTTGTAGAAATACTTGTTTTTTTTAATTTAATCAGGAATAAATATGTAATTAAATAGATTGACCTCGTCAAAACTTTAAAGAATTAATTTCAGTTACATAGGTTAGTTAGAATTGTCATCTGCTTTAACATAGCTGTCATAGATCCTATCAGGTTCGGTTGTAACTTAACATATTTGTGGATTTTGTCTGCAGTATTAAGGGATCTCTTCATGACGATAATAATATATGGAATGTTCGCAAAAGACTACAAACAGAAACAGCTTAAACAAATTTAATAAATAAATAGTGGTCATAATTTTAAAAAATATTTCAATGTTAAAAAAAATGTGTTTAAAAGTGGCTTTAAAAAATATTACTCATCAATATTGGTGAAGATTTTTTAGGCAAATTTTAACGATTTTATGTAAAATATCTCTGGTATCTACATCTTCATACACAGTAATTGTACTATACGGTATTGTCTAGCATTTTTATTTGTATTTTGTTTATGTTAAAATTTTTATGAATAAACATATTTTTTTTTAGAAATTAAATTCAAATAAGTTTAGAAATCACGTAATAGTTAACTGCTTGTTAAATTGTTGGATTTACATAATAAGTACATAAATAATTAACAACTTATTGTTTGTAATACAATTAATAAAACGACAAAAAAAAGAGATATTGTCTATGAGACGTAGTTGGTAGTCGTATGAGTTGTACGGTCGTCTTCGTTCTTTAATTTTTTTAAAAACTTCCATTAACTTCTGCACTGTAATTGGTGGATAAAGCTCTGGAACTCCAGGATTGGAGACATTAAGAGAAACTCGGATGAAAACTTGGTAGTTGTACGATTATTTTTTTCAGAATTTTTACAAATTATTACACTTTATTAGATTTGCTATAAATTCCTTTTTACTTCGTTTTGGTGTTTTACTAATCGTGTAAACTCATAAATATTTACAAAATAAGAAGAGGAAAAGTCATGGTTTATTAAACTTTACACAGAATCTTTTCAAACCGATTAAAGTTTATGGTTTACAAGGGTGTGAAAAAAACTGTAAAAGGTTCAGAAATCGCCTTTCAATACCCCAATACTTGTTTATTTTATAATTTAGTTTTTTTATTTATTTAGTTTTTTTTTCTTATTTTTTCGTGTCAGTCACACGTTACCTACGTGAACAATTTTTTACAAAAAACTTAAACCTATGAATTTTGGCGAAATCAGTTTATAATGATTTTTATATCGAAGAAATGTTAATTTTTTTTATGAATTTTAAAAATTAAAAATTTAAATGATTCCGTCAAAGCAATCTAGAATGTGTCTTAAGTCTTTTGTTTCTAATTCTTAGAAATATCGTATGAATTAAAAAAATTGTCATCAAATTTGAAATGTGTTACTAATTAATTAAATAAAACATATATGTATACTCTGCGTTACAGCTGTTATATTGTTTAAAACTATAAAAACTAGTTTATTGTAAACTTATACAATGTTATTTTTCTAATTTCTTTTTCTTTGTTTATAAAATTTGTAAATTTGTGTGCTTAAATTCGTCTAGATTCTAGAGCATAAACTGAGATTCTCAAGATTCTATTTACAACAAAACTTTCATTTTGGCAAATATATTATCTCTTTATTTCGCTGTATTTTATTAGCGAATTAGTTATTTATTTATTCTATTAGGACTTTTCTTTCAAAAGCTTAAAATTTTGCAGAAGATGAAATGACAAACAAATATTTAATTATACTTTGCGTTACAGCTGTTATATTGTTTAAAACTATAAAAACTAGTTTATTGTATAAGTTTAATGTTATTTTTCTAATTTCTTTTTCTTTGTTTATAAAATTTGCAAATTTGTGTGCAAAAATTCGTCTAGATTCTAAACCATAAACTGGGATTTTCAAGATTTTATTTATAACAAAACTTTCATTTTCTTTATTTCGCTGTATTTTATTAACGAATTAATTATTTATTTATTCTATTAGGGCTTTCGAAAGCTTAAAATTTTGCAGACGATGAAATCGGTTTTAGAACATTTTTATGACAAAGAAATATTTCATTTTTATTATGAGTTTCAAATATCGTATGTGATTAGCATAATAGTCCAGGTTAAATAGTATGTAAATTGATTGAAAACGTATGCAGCTTAAAAGTTTTTATTAATCATAATTTTGTTATTGCCCCTCTGGGGAACTATCACAAAGAATTTTGAAGAACCACTATGTATTCTTTGCTGATATTATGAAGCCTACACATATAAGGTTGTGCTGTCCTATTTTAGTATCATGGATCTCTAAGAGTTCTTTAGTCCACTTTGCCGTCGTTGTCTCTGAGGATTTAACTCTACTGCCATCGTTGTTAGACCTTAAGACTTCGATCTGACAATACAGTCGATGCGTATGCAGTCCTTACGTTTGATTTGTTTCCGTATTGTCAAATTCTTGAAGTATCATGCGTCTCTAGGTGTTCTTTACTCTATTTCGTCTTTGTTTTCTTTGAGGACTTCTCTCTACTGCCATTCCTTGTATAACTTAAGGCTTCCATCAGACAATACAGTTGATCCATTTGCAGCCTCAACGTATGATCCGTTTTCGTATAGGTTCTATATAAAGTTCCAATGTAGTGGTAATTGGAAATTATATTTCTTCCTTTCTTGTATTGTAAGATTTTCAATATTTCTAGCAATCGAAAACAATTATTTTCTATTATACTTTTACTTTTTATTTATTTATTCTTTAATTCTTTTAAAACTTTTTTCTATCCTTAAGTGTATTTTTAGAGTCGTAGTAAACTAATCAAGATTTGCCGGTTTTTTCTATTAATTTACTTTAACTATTTGTTAAATACTAAATACAGATCATTAAGCTTGTTAGCTTAAGTCTCACGACAGTTATAAAAAAAAATAATTATTTAAACATTTTCTTGAATGAATTTGTGAATTACTACAAATCATTCAATAAGTTAATAAACTGTAGAACGTGAAAAATTAAAAAAAACGTTTTTATTTAAAAGCAAGTGAAGTGACAATTCACGTTTAAAACAATTCAAATTATGACTAATTAAATAGGAATTCATGAATATGCAAACAGGAGTCATGAATTTTTATAAGATCTTAACGGATAAAATTAAATATTAAATAATGGATAGTAAATTTGTATTAAAAGTTAATTTTATTCATAGTATTTTTGCAAGCTTTTATATTTTTAAAGTAAAAAAATTTTAAGGCTTTCTTAAGGTATAGTTACGTAAATTGATATTGTAAACTGGGCAAAAAGCTAAATATTTGTGATCAAAACACATATAAAAGTAAAAGAAAGTGAAACAGAATTATGTAGAGGTCAATAACTCAAAAGTTTAATCAAAAAAATCAACAAAAAAAAAAGAAAAGAATTAAACAGAAGCGCCTATTTTGTTGGCATATTAAGTAAAAGTTATGTATGATAATATTTGAAAACTTTGTATTTTTTTCATTCAGTATTTTCACTGAAACTGGTCTTAATAATTTAATAGCTTTCATTTTAACGTTTTAATTAAATAGCACCGTTTTATAAAAGCAGAATATTTAAAAAAAATATTTATAGAAAAAAAATGTAGGTTTTTAGGTTCGTATATGATGATGGGCTTCTTGGCATATATTATTTTAAACATATATTTTTTACAATTCTTTTTTTCTTTTCTTGTGATAAATGAGGAGAACATTCAAAGTCTAATATTGGTTTTAAATGTGGATAATAAAAGCAAACAAAAAATTGTAAAGAAATCCATTAAGAATATGATTTTAGTGTTATAAGCTGCATGGCCACACATCAAATTATGGACCAATCTCATCTAAATTATACTCGCATATATAGGCCGAGGTGAGTTTTGAAGAATATCAAAATACTTTTGATTCTTACTACCCGCACTATACTTTACCATCTAAGAGCCTTGGCTACTCTATCTTGATTGGAGATATTATTTTTATTCATTTCTTAAAAATTTGCCAGTTTCGATGGGAATAGCTATATATTATATGCCTGAAAATTTTTGATGTATTTTCTCATCAGGAATTATAGAATATGCTTTTAACAACTACAAAGAGAAGCAATTAGGAGTTTAATACACATAAAAAATTCAAGACAATTCAAATCAATTGAATTCATATGAAGGACACAATAAAATTTTATTATTTTGCGGTCCTTGATTTTTATAACATATAATTAGAATGAAACAATTAAAGATGGAAATTCCAAAAGTCAACATAACAACACTCATTAAATTATAATTTTAAAAACAACAGCAAGAGATGCATTTTAACTTAAAGTGAAACAATTATATCAAAATCTACAATTCAGCAACAGTTTCACACCCAGTTTTAATCATTTTAATTATTTGCTGTCATTAAAACATTTGATAAAAATCTTAAATGCTAATTATAATTTTTTAATTGCCCCATTTAAAAAGGTTTTTAATTCACAAAAATTTTATAAAAAAAAAATTATTTTAAAAGTGTTTGTATAAAACATTTTTTTAAGTATTTTTTAATTTGATATAAAAGAAGAAAGGATTCTTTAATTACTTAATATTTAATATTTAATGAATATGTCCAGTTTAATAATTTATTTAATTGTTAATAATTTAATAATAATTAAAAAATCTGCAACTTATTTGTAAGAAATTTATTTTCATAATTCATTTCCTAAATTTTTCTTATAAAGCTATAATAAAACTATAATACAGAAAGCTAACTTGACACCATGATTATGATATTACTATTGTAGGAGGTCCAACAAAATATTAAATTATTTTGCAAAAGATCCTAAATATGTCTTGTTTAATATTGTCTATACCGAAAGTAAGATGTAAAAGTTAAATTTTCATAAATTTTTCAGTACAAATTAAATTTTGAATACTAAGAATTGATTTTATTCAGAGTAAAGATTTTTGTCATCTTTTTCTAATTTATAAGTTTTACAAAATAGCCTGAGTCACATAATAACTATTGCTGGATTGTTTGAAGATCAAAATTTTTTATGGGAGCAACTAGTACGCGTGTTGTTGATATTATAACAGTAAATTGCATAATTATTCTGGTTCCATCAACTCCTTTGCGGTAATTAATGGATCATGCTTTGGAAAAAAATTCTATTTTTATTGTTTCAAGCGCTAATTACTACTTATAAAAACGTTTGAAAGGATTCACATTTTCAAATTTTCGTCTTTGAAAACGAAATGAAAGTGGTGAAGCGAGCAGTAACTGGTGATGAAAAGCGGGTCGTTACGATAACATCAAGTGTAAACTGTTAAGTTTTTAGTGCATATTTTGTGAGACTTGTTTTAAAACATTTACCATACCTACTCCATCAACTTATACCTACATATACCATACCTATATGATCACCATGCATTGAAAGAAGGCACACATTTGATTAATAGAAAATTAATATTATTCTGTCATGACAGAGGAAATAATCTGGCTTGCGCATAATTCAATTGCAAAAATTGTGCAAAATTGATTTAACCAGGTTTTTCCAATACTCAAGAGTATTTCTATGATAGTGGCAATGGAATTATCTTCCAGAGGTAAAAAAAAATTATCGATCAAAACGGTGTATATTTAACCGTAGGATTACAAAACTATGGAAAACAAATTCTTCAATTCCACATTAAATTACTTCTAGTAAACCAACTTTTAAAGCAGTTTTTGGATTTTCCTTTAACGATTTTCTAGTTTCGCAAATAAATGCTGTTTAACATTTAATATCAACAAAAATGTTTTTCCCATACTCTAAACTATTAATAGAACTAATTTTTTAACTTGTTTGGTTAATTTATATTTACATTAACATTTTTGTACAATTTTTGGTGAAAAATATAAGAACATTCCCAAGAAATTTAGAAATTCCTTAATGTATTTCCTATTTTTTTAATAAAGCGGCTTTTAATTGCATTAATATGCCTTTCTTTTTTATGTATTTAAAATCGTAATAAACTAATCTATTATTTATAGTAATTAATATATTCACTCAATTATACAGTAATCACACTTATTATTTTCATTCTAAATAGTCAATTTGTATTCTTAAACATGTCATGAATTTTTACATGCTCATGTGACATAAATATCAGTATAAATTACAAAACCAATTAAGAATGAAATGTGCAAAATTTCTCAGCGTATTATCTTTTGTAAAATAATCAAAAATTATAACCACAACAACAACAACAACAAAAAATAAAAGCTATTTATGTACATAATATATTTTCACATATATTTTATTGTGGTGATCATATTATTATTATTTTAATTTGTACTTACATCATCGAATTCACTACGAAACGGTCCATGGGATTGAAGTAATTTGAAAAATGATTGTAAACGTTTTGATTTGTGTGGCAAGACCGGTTGAGCATATGCCAAACAATATTGTCCCTTGATTTCATCATAAACACTTGCTTCATCGTCATCATTATTATCATCAACAGCATTGGCAGCAGAAGCAGTCGCAGAGCTATCACTATTCCCAGTTTTAACAGCTTTCAATTGATATTTGATTCCCATGCATTGATCAAAATCACCGGGTTGATGTATGTTGCCGTTAAGTATGCCTGATGTAAGCTTACCAGTGGAATCGTGCACTATGGTTATAAAGAAAATAATTTTATTACAACAAGTTAAATATTAAAGAAATTGAAGTCAATAGGAAAGTAATAGACTCTGAATGCTCTAGTGTATATACATATAAAGCGATTAACATAATTTTGCAATCAGATATTTGTAATAAAAATGAATTGTTTTCCATTTTTCTGGATAAACTATACGTGTCTTAAGTCTTTTGATCAAATGCACTAGTTTAAACATTGGCCCAAACAAAAGACTTAAGCAGTAAACTTTGTTTTCTACTATATAATACATAAATTGAAGAAACAAAATGTTAAAGGCCGACACTTAAATTGGCCTCAGTTTGTTTACATTTCTATTTTCGAAAAATGGAAAGCAAATAATGGTACAAAAGAGCTCATCATACAAACCATATTTACATATTTCTATGTTAATTAGTTTATTTAAAGCCAGGCCCTTTTTTCCACTTGATTAACACAACACAAACAATGTTTTTTCATTAATCTTTTCCACTGTAGCCTATAGTATTATTTACATTTTTGTATAAAATTTTATATATTTTTTTTTCATTTCAAACCCAACAACTACTCTTTCAATTCAAGTCTAACCATATGAAAACGAAATAAACAAAAATTGAAAAATTTTATTTTTTTTTCTTTCTTTCGACTGCAAAGTTAGTCGTGATAGTGCCAATGTCAGGGTCATTATCATTAGCTGACATTTTGAAAATGCTTCCGTTTTGTTACTACTGAATGAGCAGGTGTCTCTAGTGAACTGTGTAACTGTTAATGTTACTGACTGTCACATTTAATTGGCTTGAAAGTGTGAAACGTTTGTATAAATAATGTTTCAATGATGAGACTATGACGTAAAAATTAAATAAAAAAATAAAACGTCATTGTGATAAAAAAAATTACAGTTTCATTAGATTTTTTTTCAAATTTATATGAAATTTATAGGCATTTTAATGGCGTTTTACCATTTTTAACAAATTTGTAAACATATGTGGGTCAGTACGTGGCTCAATGGGTAATTGATTTATTAAGTTGATCATTACGACAGGCATTATTTTTATGTAAACATATTCGTATACAGATGAAAAGGTATGTGGGACAGTAGATAATTGTCTGTTTAAATTGGTCACTAAGAAAATCTGTGATTTTGGAAAGGCAGTGTGATGAATTAAATTTTAATTTGTATTCAAATATACTGACGAGACTATTGATTTAAATTTTTGTCACTTAACAAATAAATTTTTTACTGTTATTATATATTTTTTATATTACTCTTAATTTCTTAATAATTTATCTAACGTTTTAACTATTGTATCATTGATAAAAGTTAGTTCGGTTTTCAGTTATACTCTGAAAAACCTGTTTCAAATGTATGTGTATTACAAGTTTTTTTATTTTTGTTAGATTCCAAAATATTTGGAATGATTGTAGTTCTCTTCTGACATCATTGTGTGCTCGATGTAAAATGCAGCCTAAACGTTTTCTTCTACAGATTTCTATTTCGATAGGACTAGCGTTTGTTGTCATTAAAAGTACTTAATTTGAAATTCATTGCGACCAAAAAATTCGTAATAATTGATGCAGACAATGATTAATAGAAATTTTAATCCTGCAAGTTAAATTTGTCGTAGTCTAGTAGACTCGAATCCTGGCTCAGTCATCAGAAACAAAACGAAGCATGAACAATATTTCTTTGGTGACTTCCTCTCAGTAGTGATGCTTTCAGTGCGCAACTGCCGTCCATCGACTTTAAACTGTAGGTCAAGTATAAAATTAATACACGCAACATAAGTAATGTAAGAAACTAGGTCGTAATAGCCAGTTAAGTAAGGATAGTAAATAGAAATTATGAAAATATAGTGGCACCAAATAGAATGGAAACAATGGTCACCATCTGCAATATTTTTGAATATTTGTAGTCCAAACAGATACACCAGAAAGTAAAGAATTAAAAAACCTTTGAGACAGCAACATTTATTATCAATAAAAAATGTATGTGAAAGATATAAAAAGATTAGAATAAGGTAGGAAATAGAACATAATCTTAAAAAAGAAAAAGACGTTGTTGTCTTTTCTATGGGGAACGAATAACATTTAAAACAATTTCGTTGCATTTTAGTATTCGAGGAAATAAAGTTTGGAAAGTAGTTTTGAAATTTCTACTCTTTGAATATGACTTCAAGATATCCAAGTTGGTGTTAGGTTTAATCCAAATAAAAGCATGGAAACAACTTTCTGGACTTTATGTAGCTTTATGGCATATACGAAATGAAGCTTTTATAATCGTTAAGTATATGGGTTTAATTTTTATTACCTATAAGATAATTATCTTAAAAGAAGAATATGTATTTAAACTTTTCTGAAATAATTATTGGTATATGGTATTTACATGTTAAAAATAATTTATTATTTTATTTTGATTAAATGCATCATAATTTCAAACTAAACATTTATTTACGCCTATTTGATTTGATTGGCCTTGAAGCAAGTTGAACATAAATATAATTTTTTTTTATAAAAGTTCGGTCCGAACACAATTCAACCTTGATCATGAGTTTTTTTTTTAAATTGTACAAAGGCAACACGAATCTATAATTTTTTATTTGTATTTTTTGCAATACAATTGGAAAAACTAAAATGTTCTTTCCAAGCAAAAAATAAAAAAAAAATCTCTAAGCTGTGGTTGATCAGCAACCAAAACCAAATAATCAGTCGCTCATATTCACTTAAACGAACATGAGAACTTCGAATTTCGAACATGAGTACAAATACTTTGACTTGGCACATGAATCAAATAAGAATCAACCACATCACATACTAAACAGTGCATACATAGTTATATTAGATTCTCTAACAATTTCAAGTTTAACAAAGTAACAAAATATTGAATAGATTTGATGAAATACTTCTATGAAATATCGATAGCTTGTGGCATATGGACAGTAGCAACTACAGAAATACGATAATATATTGATCATGTTGCCTCAATTAACAAGTTCCACTTGAATTTTTTTCAAAATGAAGTTATTAGAGAACATTTGTGTGTGAGCGTGTGAGTTTTTGACTGTTTTGATCCAATGTTAGGGTTACTTTACGGGTCAAGAAAACTGTTGCCTGACTAACATCAGTTTAATAATGTGTGTGTATGTTGTGTCAGCTTTTCAAAGTCCATAAAAATAGTTGTCATTGCATGCAACAATGAAATGTAGTGGTAATAGTAGTGGTTATAGTAGTGGTTATATTATGCTTTTTGAATTTCGAACAGCCATGTGGCTAAAGTTGGCATGCGGTTTACAAAACAGAAAAAAAATCTAAAATTTAAAATCTACAAAATTTTGCTGCACTTGCATTTTCATTACTTTGCTTGTATTTTTTTGTTTTTGTTTATAAAAAGTAGCAAAAACAATCTTATTTGGTTTTTTTTTTCTTTAGCTTTTTAGAATACCTGAGCTGGCAAAAATTTTGTATAGTATAGTTAAGTAAAATTGTTTTTCTAAAGTTCATTAAATTGACCTTCAGTAGAGTTAAACTTGCTTTATAAAAGAATTTTATTAAGAGTTGCAGCATTAAAAGCTTTTTGTATTTGTTTTAAAACTGCTGTTAATTTTGACTTTGACTTTTAAAAGCATTTAAAAATTTTCAAGTTCTTTTCAATTTGTTTTAATTTGTTTGAGATTTGTAGATCATTGATTAGGATTTAAGACATATGCAGAGAGTTAAAAGTAATTTTAAAATATTATTTATAACTATACGTACTATATTTACTTTTCATGAGTTAATTAAATACACCGACATCGGGATTTTAATAAAAAGGCTTTGAGAATCCAGTCTATATTTTCGATGGTGCAAATTAATTTATTCATAACTAGATATCTGAAACTGAAGCTCTAAAGTCGCCGTAGTCCAGTAGATCGTATGTGGGGGTATATTAATCACGAGGGCGCGGTTCAAAACCCAGGTATACAAAACGAAATATGAAAAAATATTTTTTCGTCGATTTTCTCTCTGCAGATTTCAGGCAAAAACTCTGAGAGTAAATAAAATTTCTCAAAAAATCTGTCCTTCAGAGTCGACTTTAACCTTTGGTTCCCGCCACATAAGTGTAGAATTAACACACACCACATAAGTGGTGTGAGAAGATAAGTCGTAATGCTGTCTGATGGGTTGTAATGATCAATTAAGTATGCATATATGTAAAGTTCTACAGACCGATTAATTGAGTCCATTATTGCTGTACATTTTCAAGATTCTTAGAAAGTAAAATATTAAAAATTGTGAGTTGTATCTCTACCTTTTAAGGCTCGCTGTTATATAGATTTGTTATAATACAATCGAGTATTAAGAAGTAATTGAAAAGAACTTCAGCAACATCTCAAAGCGATCTATTGTAGGTGTGATAAATAAAATATAAATCTGAATAACATACTTAAGGAATAACTATTTCGTGTTTAAATGTTCAAAATCTTTTGAATAGACCAAATTTAATTTAAATTCAAATTGAATTGTTATCTTACAATTGCCTAATTTCGTGAGGAAATCATCCATCCAAAATTCATCTTGTATTCAGCTTTAGTCAAACGTTTCCAAGATATTTTTACTACCTTTACAACTGAAAAAGCGTTTACATGTAGGCCGGACTTATTTATTATATTATCAATTATTATAATAATTTTATTAGACAATTGAACGCCGGGAGCGTAATGTATCTTTAACATCAATATTTGCATACTCAGCAGCCTTGAGGTTGACAAATCTTCTTTTCGTATTATTTGGGTTTAGTTATTTGATATTCCATTCAGATAAAGTACGTTTTAAACTGAGCTCTTTTAAAGTAAATGGTAACTAAAATCCTATTCGTAGAATTTCATATTTTAATATAAATTAAATATAACTTTTGAAGTTTATAAGCCTTCAAAATATCATAGAAAATCATTGTTTAATTAAAGTAAACATTCGGTCTCATCGTTAAACAATTGATTTGAATGAATAAATAAATAAATATAAAAAATAATTAAAATAAATCAAACACAATAAAATTTCATCTTTGGCTCAGTTTAAAAGGTACTGCTGAACAGCCACGCCTACTTTAAATAGCTCAACTAAGATTAAAATTTCAATTACTTATTAGCTGTGGCATAAAAAAATACTTTTGTATATGCACCTGATAGGCATGTGCTTGACATACATAGTATGTATATTCAATGTTAAATAAATAAAACAATATTAAAATCATCTTAAGTACTTGATATAAATTAAATATATGTTAGTTGATTTAGACGACATTTGACCTAATTTGATGCTTTTGTTACTTGCCAAGGAAATAGAGAGATTAATTGTGGATATCAGGCCTAATTTGATTCTTTTGTTACTTGCCAAGGGAATAGAGAATAGAGAGATTAGATGAGGATATGAGGCTTTATTGGCATTATTGTCCAAATGATTTCTAATATTACCCAATTAGTGCATTTCTAAATTCCAGAGCAATTTCAAGTTGCCACCACCGCCCATCCTCCAAACACAATTCATTTTACTTATTCTTAAATAGTAATGAACTAAATGAGAATTACTTTCATATTTTATTTAGGGGTTTTGTTATTTGAACGAACGACTATATAAACAAGTACACAAATGATCTTACACTCTCGTTGATCGTAATACTTAAATAGAATTCTATACGTGTGTGGGTTAAGATAAATCGGACAAAATCTGCAATGTTAATGTTAACAAAGCAATGTTATGTGTTAAACAGCATACACTGTATACTCATAATCATGGTGCTTCGATTACCCAAATATTAGAAATCGGTCGTTGGAATATGTGTTCCAATACAAAAGAAGTTAATTACTAAAACCCTAGAGAGCATGATGGATAATTGCAGAAAATTGGGATGTGGTGGAAGCATAAAGATATATGGTCCAATATAGTCCAATGGTTTTTGTATCAAGGCAATGCTGACACGTACGTTTTCAGACTATGAATTACTACCTTAGTAGCTATATCCCTTAAATTTAATCCTGAGAAACTAATGAAAAAGCATAATGAACTGACTCATCGTTAAAGTAAACTCAGTCATTTCTCAAGCAAATCTGGTGAAATACTGAAAATAGTTTTTATTTATTTTATAAAAACAGGATACGAAAACCACACTTGAATACATACACACGAATCTACGTAAACTCAGGTTGCATAGGAATATAACAATCAGGGCTCAGTTAAGCGAAGGGGAATAAAAAGAACCGTTTAGTGATTAAAACGGTTGACTACAAAACCAGATAATGCGAACTAAACCCTGAAGTAGGTAAACAACTTTTTTTTATGGTTTTATAATGTTTTCTAAAATTCAGAGGCTTTAATCAGCTTCAGCCCCTCAGTCTCTATTAGGCAGCCAGAGCTTGGGTAAATGTACAGAAGCCTGAGACTGTCGACTACATTTTACGCCTCCGCTTTGGCATGCAGAGCCGAAGATTCAATATACGTGAGCGAGTTTTCTTCAATGATCTAGGGAAGGTAGGTCTATTAGTATTGAGTCTGTAATTATTCTCTAATCTTTTACTTCTGTTACGTATCTGTTTTTACTTTCCAATCTTCTCTTCTCTTGTTTTTTTTAATCTTGGGGTAAAACGCAATATTAAAGGACTTTTACGATTTGTAGCCGGAGTATATTTTCTTTTTGTGGTCACGTTTTGTTTGTTTCTTTTATAAGCTGTTACACTATAGCACCAAATCTTAGTCAACCACAATTGTTTTTCTTTTCTTTCCATTAAAACGTCATTTGTATGCAAAACCTTAAACAGTAAAGTAAAGTTTTATAAAATCTAACCAATTATGCGTAAAAGAAGTGATTCAAATTTTTTCTAGAACAATTTAAAGAGATTTTTATCATTTCTTTTCTTCTTTTATAACTTTCAATTTCATAGTAAAAAATATTTTAATATACATACGTATGTGAATATAATATTAAATAAAAGTGAATGGTTAAACGATAATGATCTGTATATATAAAATAAAGATTTTTTTAATTAAATTTCTAAGAATTTATTTTTAATTTTTAATATGGGTAATAAAGGCGAGAAGTACCTTTTTTAGATGCATGATTTTTCATATTAAGCACTAATGATGTTATAAATTATTTAAAAACCTATTAATTCCTTAAGTAATTCACTTAAAAATAATTTCAGTATATTTTTCATTCTACAAATAAAGCAATAAGAAATTTAAAACGCAAAAATTACCACAAACAAACAAACAAACAAATTTCAAACTTTAGTTTCCAATAATTTTTACTTCTGCAGGAAAGTGCATAGTGGAAGAAACAATTGCTATTTCAAATATTGTAACTAATTATTAAAATACACAATGCATTTGAAATAAACAAATAAATAATCATAAATGTTTTCTTTATAAATTTGTGTGGCAATATTTGATTGCAAAAGTCAAATGAAGTGATAAATTGTCTGTCAAATGTCTGCATTACATGGAACCATTGCAATTCTTGGCTAAAAGTGTTAAGAGCCTCTAACTTATTGACAGTACAACAATTGACTATTAACTAAATTTACGTAAAACAAAAATAAATATGCAAAAGTGCAAAATGAAATCAATTTGTTAAGGTTTTAAGATTGTTGTGCAACATTTATTTACGAGCTCGTCTTAGTGATGACCGAATAATTGGCAAAACTTATTCTATATAAATATTGGCTTTTGTTGAATATTTGAAAATAAAGTGTTTAAACATTTAATGCCAAAAGAAGTATTGTCTTCTTTTGCCAATTATTTTGGAGCACTACAATCATGCAAGTACATGTACATGTGCTTGTTACGACATGACCTTGAATTTTGGGGTCTTTTTTACAAGCCTAATTAATATTCACATACATAGTTATTTCATTTTATCTGTATATATGCTAAATTCTGAAAAAATAAAACATACGCAAAATGAAAATAATACGTGAAAGGTGGCACGTTTTAATGTAGTTTTAATAGGCAAACATTAATTTAAAATCCATTAATTTTAATTAAAAACAGTGTTAATATTTAAATCTTTATATTTATCTGATTTGATTTAAGCAGGTTTGTTTTTTATATGCTTTCAAATCAAATTAAATTCGGGTGTTTTTCGTTAGTAGTAGTTTTTTACAAACACACTTTTTAGTTCTAATGTGTTCTATTGTAGTTTATTTATTTACTTCAGCAATTCTAAGTAAAGATCAAAGAAACATGTTCTTTTTAATACGTTGTACTTTCTTCGATAAGCCTCTCTGTTCCTCTCTGTTTCTTAACATATGATTCTATGAAAGGTGTTAGTCAGTCTTAATATATCAACACTGCGATTGTGGTGATAAATTTGTCATCGTAGTGTTCAACTGACTTACTTAGGTTGATATATCAGATTTGTTTTTGCAAGATTACTGGATTTGTTTTAGAATATTCTAATTTTATTTAACAAATTGCTGAAAATGGAATCACAGATCATGATATGTAACGAGAACTTGTTTTATTTTTTCCCCAATAATTTCTACGTTATATTTTTTCAAATTCTCTTTTTCTTCAAACATTTTTAATTGTAAATGCCTTACATCTTTACAATGCTATAACATCTTTTTAAATTTTGAAAAAACCACCATGCACTACTGTATGTAAACTTTTTTCTTTGTCTGTAAGTAACGTATCAACGAAGTATAATGCTTCTGACAGTGGATTTTCAGAAATATTTAATTATGTTGTAAATGTTCGTGCTTAGCTTTGCTACTTACTTTTTAATGCCCATAAATCGAAATTCTGCAAAGCATCCAAATATTTCCGGGTATGCGAGCGGCATAATTCCGAAGCGTAAGGATTTCTGGAAGGATCAAATGGTTTGGCTAAGGATATAAAGCGTTGGCCAATGTTATAGATGTATTCTGAAATAACAAATATAAATAAACAATTACATAAATATTTAATAATTTATACAATATTTCTTTTTAAATTCATGTAATTTTCTTAATCTAGTTATTTATAAAAGTTAATAAACTTTGAGATGTACGACATTGACTGAACTGGGTAACCGCAGTCTATTGGAATTTGCAATACATTAAACTACTTTTAAATTGTTAATAAATATTATAAATGTTGTTATTGTTAATGTTTTAAACAAAGTCTGTGTTACGCTTTCATAAAATATAAATTTATAAGAATATAAAATATTAGTTTAGGTCAAGAACGTCTACTTCTAGACTAAGCATATTTATTCTAAGAATATTTAACAAGGATTAAAATGAATAAACTTGATACTAATTTAGATACAATGTATAATAAATTTTATTTTATTGGAGTAAAAATCAAAAGTACTATTAGTACTATTAGTACATTGCAACTACTCAATAACAACACAAAGTTTCCATATGGCGTTTAAAAAAGTTCAGTTATTAAATCAGGCGAAACTGTAGCTTATTTCAAAGGAGTTTCAATTTCTTTTGAAATAAGTGATTTAATGAGTAGCGTAGCAAGAAAATATGCGAACAGAATAGTAAAACTTTCTAATAATGTTGCCAAAGAAACCAATTGTATAATAAATGCATATCCAATTATTTATTTCTCTTCAACAAAAATAAATTTTATGTTTTACATATTTAATGTCGAATATGTTTTAAAAATCATGGAAACTCTGTTTAAAATTTATATTTGTCGAGCGACAAATTTCAAAAATTCGTCTTTAGAGTTTCAGCTTCTAGTACAGCGACTACTACAACTACGTATTCTCTTCACACCATTTTGAATTACTGTTTTTATAGTTTGAAGCGCTACTCGTTACGTTATACTGCAGAGCGGGTTCTGTTACCCACTTAATCATATTATTCTGTTAGAAATTGTTTACATTTGAAAGTTATCAAAAAATCGAAACATTAGCTATGAATTAAAAGTCAATTAAACTGACAAAATTATTATATGTTTATAAATATACCGTGTCATATAGACAGCATTGACCATATAAAATCTGCTAATAAGTTTTAAATTATATTCCAAAATTTAATATTTTTTTCCATTAAAAAATTGTTGTTCATATTTTATCTTCCTGTATATAAACGTAAAGGAAAAAAATTTAAATATTGCATAATTCTATTGAGACATTTATGGAGGAGGCATTCAATGGAACACTTCAAAATCATACAAAATATGAATAAATTTTTTAAAATTGTGATCGATAATAATCATTAACACGTAGAAATTATAATTATGTATATACACAACGACAGTAGACCAGCAGCAAGTGCTATGAATTTAAGAAATTTAAAAAATTCCCAAGTCTAGCACAATAACAAGCTATTGTTTTTTATCACTTACTATTTCTCCAATGGTGAAAGTTATTTATTTTGCCATTAATTATAAGCCATTTTAGTTAAATATATCAATAATTTAAATTTGTTTTTGCTTGTTTAAGAATCTCAACTTTTCAACAATTTTTACCGTCAAATGTTTAACATTTTGATTGTTAAACACTTTGGTTGTTAAATTTTTTTGTTTTTTTTATGTTCTTCTTTTGTTTTCTTTAAATTATATTAGCATGCCACAAAACATTTTGTTTTCAGTTATGTTTAGCATTTGAAAAAAACCAAAATATTTAATAGTCCACACACCTTTAAATTTGCACAAAAAAAATTCCCCAAAAAAAAATTTTTCAAAAATTTTTTAATAAATTTTACTTAAAGTACTTGACTGAAGAAGCAAATAATGTGTCATAATTTGGCATACATATAATAAATTATAAATTAAACTTTTATTAAATTGTTAGTGTAGCTTTAAATATACATACGTGAGTTTATTAAACGTACGCATAAATTTAACAGCTGACAAAAACCAAATGAAAAAAAAAGAAATTGTGATCTGCTTTGATGATACCCTACATATGATTAAATTTGCGTCACTGCGTCAATGACGCATGATTTTGAAAACTAAGTTTAAAGACTTATTTACATCATTTTTTAAAACATATATTCATTAAAAATACGCAGATTTATTTATCTCTCTTTATATTACTCATAAGTTAAGCAAACATTTAACTTAAAATTTGTTAAATTTGAAGACATACTTTTGGAACAAAGTTCGTTAGGGCTTATACATTTTGTACTTACCCTAGTGAGACTAGCGAAACTGAAAACATTCTATTTGTAGCTGGCCAAGCGACTTACAGACATAATTTATTTTTAAACATCCATTTCATTCGTAAATTCGTGTTAAATTGTGTTTTTTTCTATCATCAGCGTTTCGGTTATTGACGCAGTGACTCAACTCTTAATTATTATGCCTCCTAAACGTTAATAGGAAAGATCTTATATCGTTTGAAACTTCCACGCTCTATTGACTCAGAATATTTCACGACCTTTATTCTCAATTGAATTAGGCTAAGCCCTATTCATTCGTCAATATATTTATCACGAGCTACAAGTTTATTAAGAAATTGGATGCATTTTTGAATGCAAATTCGGAGAATTACTGTTTTAGTTTGCTTTTCTATTGTAGAAAAGGTAAGAATGAGTAGCAGACTTCTCAAAAAACTTGTAAAGTTTACGCAGACACTGTCGTAACTAGAAGAACAAAAGCTAACTGGTTTGTTCATTATCGATCGATAACTTTGAAGCTCAAGATACACTTCGCTCTGATAGAAGAATCACTAAAAAAATCGATAGAATAGTGAAAATTGAGAACAATCAGCGTGCAAGCACCGTTGACGTCTATAGTCATCTAGGTATTCATCACTAAATAGTTATCAAACTTCATGGGAAAGCTAGGAACTGTAAAAAGCTTGATGTTTGGGTATCATATGACATCTTGGTCAGATTCTGCCATCTACTGTTAACGACTAATAAGATTGAGTGTAAAAATTTCAATTAAAACGGCAAGAATTTATTAAAAGATTACATTTCATTGTCCCACTGTACAATATGACCATTTCGGTTATTCTACGAAATAGTTTTTCTTCTTCGTTAAGTATCCCCATCTGGATTTATTTTTTTTAATATACGCATCCATTTTGCATTGTTATTGTTAAAATTTCGGAGTTCCTTGTCTTTAAGAAAACGTGTAATAAGTTTTCAAATATATTCTCTCTTCTCCCAGCCTTTATATATTTGTTGTATCCAGTTTAAGTTTTTTCAAAAAGTGAAAATTCTAATTCATGGCAGGTAGTATTTAAGCACTGGCCGCAAATTTTTAATACAATATCAGGCATATTGATTCAAAAAATATTTTTTTTTCTTTCATTTAAACACAACGCGTCTGATCTTATTTGATATGCCAACAACGTATTATTATTTTTAATTTTATTTTTAATTTTTGCATAATAAATAAAAAAGAAAAAAGAATTTTAAACAATATGTACACACCATTACAGACGCTGACATTCTCCTGCTACGGATTTGGAGCTCTGTTGATAGTAGTAGTGCTGGTGATTTACATGGTAAATTATTCGAATTCAATTTCGAAATGGTAATAAAAAAGGAAATGTTTTTAGAATGCAATTACAATATGTTTTGAAATACAATCAACGACAACTGCAAATTGTAGCAGAGAATTATAAATTAGAGAGCCCCTGTGAGATTGTTTGGATTTTAAAGGGAAGGGTTATTTAATGATAGAAATAAATGTTTTGGTGATAGGTTAAGGCCCTAGATGTTAATAAAACTAAAAGTTAGATTTAAAATTTAACATCGCAAGAAATTTAATATTCCTTAACTAGTTTTTCGTTTGAATCACAAATTAGAACACTAGGTTTAATGAACTTGAGGTTGAAGTGTTTTAAATAATTTCTTTTTAATTCATATTTTTTTTTAACATTTTTAATTATTTTGTACAATTAGTTCAAGACAGAAGCTAAACGAATACAATTATATTTTTAAATATCAATCGATTGAATTCTAAATCATTCAAATCTGACATTTTAATATGATTTCAAATGCTTGTTAGCTTTACTTCGTATATTTGATAAGCGTGCAAGAATTAGAAAAAAATTCTTAATTTTAATTGCAAGTGTTTACAGAAGCAGGTTTCGCATCATTTAATAATTTATTTTATTATAATTGCTTATCGAATATTAATTACCAAAGCGCGTCAAGGTGGAGTATTTTTAAAATTTTTTTCTAAAAACAATTTGGTTGTCAGTCACCAAACAAGATGTTCAAGTCTAATTAATTTCGGTATTGGTAAAGAAAACGTCTGCATTTTTCTTGGTGTAAATGATAAAGATATCAGATATAGTGATGTATTTGTTCTCTGTCTAAAAGAAAGAAGGGACTTGAATGCTTCGTTCTACACTGGAAAAATGTACCGGTTCCAGCGAACATTGAGCTTTCAGGTTCAGAATGTGTAGTGCTTTGGAACATAGGCTATCTGAACGTTATAGCCAATTTTTTTAATAAGTTTTTTTCCGTAAGTTTTCCAAACAAGCCTCGGGAATTGTTGTTTCGAATAGAGAACAGTAGCTGCTTACGGAGTTCAAGAATGGCCAGACACATTTTGAGGCCGAATAGTTAATAGATGTTATGAAATTTGTACACCTCGTCCAAGTCGGTGTATTATTAATTTAGTTTTCTGTCGAATGTAAATCATTTTAAAATGATACATAAAATAATTCAGCAATAATTCTTAGAAATTTCAATTATTTAAACAGTAACTTTAGCTGGATGATCAATCGTAAATTATTCTTGAATAATAATAAAAAAAATTTTTTTATCTTTTCTATTAACAACTACATATACAAACTTATGTATTTAATAAAAAAAAATTGAACAAAATTTCGTTTTCGTGTTTTTGTTCTGTTCTTTTAAAAAGACGTTTAAGATCTCCATCACTGTTAGACTCTAACTATTTAAGTAAATATTCGACTTCATTGTAGTTTTATTATCAATTTAAAAAAAAAATATTTTTTTGCGTATTTTTCTTTTTTATTTTTTGTTAGTGATTCAAGTTCGAATTTTTCATGATTTCTTATGCCATTTATGAAATTATAACGATAGTTGTCTAATTTACAATATGTTTTATTGAAATAACATTGTTACTGTTTAACTATTATTTAGCAAGTCTGCTTAAAACAGTCTCAAGATTATATTTTATTTGTTTAGTTCAAGTTACGTATTGCAATCACGCTAAGGGTGAGTCAATAATATTTTTATTCTTTCATTGTTAACCCTCTTTCTCTACACCTATTGAAATGTACATTTAGCCGTATCATCATTATAATTCATGTTGTTTGGACTATTTAATATTCTACATTTTGTTTTAATGCTAATTGATTAAATACATACATACATACATATATTCAAACATAAGCCGCATATTAAATTGTGTTTTCATGAGAACATTTTGGTATTTTTTATTTCTGAAATACCCAACAAGAGAGAAGTAAAGAAGAGTAAAAACAAAAAATTTCTTTACAAGGCGATGTTTCAGAGCTTTTTTTCAAACAATACTAAGTTTATTGATCTCTGACTTACAAATATTTGTGTTGATTTCTTTGAGACATTCTGTCTTCAAATCAGAAGGGAACGATTCCAAATTTAAAAACTTCTACTGATTATAAAGTTTACATAAAATTATTTACTAACAAAATAAATTTGTTTCAGACAATGTTTTTAAATGAATAACACAAATATGTTTATATTTTAAATTTAAAAATATTACGTTCTGTTAAATCTGCTTTTAAACAAAAATTCTTAAACAACCAACGTATAAGCAATTTTAAAAAAATTATTCAATACAGGCATACAATTTATGTATACATGTATTCGATTTGAATTAGTAATTCGTAGATCCCATGCTCTGATATTTGTTCTCGAATGTATGACTGATTAAAACGTAAATTATTAAATTTTTTTTGAATCGCCTCTATTTCTACATAAAAATCTTTCTATTAGATAGTTTGTTTTTATATCTATGCGAAATATGTGGTTCTTTAGAAAAATAAAAGTAAGAAATTATAATGTATTCAGATAAAATATATTTAAATACACGAGTTTAATAATATCAAAAAAATTTAATATCTATTTTCATAAAGCTAATCAAACATTTAATTTCAATTTTATTTTATCTACGTATTCACAAGCCATAAGAAGTTACGTTTATTTATTATTTACGTTTTAATTCTACAATAATTTTTGTTTAAATTATTCGTTTCAAAAGGATAGAAAAATACTTTAGAAATTTTGTTTAGTATTTCAAGTGGTGTAGTGGTTATTGCTATTGATCTAAGTTAAAAACTTGGAAAACACAAAAAATTTCATCATAGTCTTTTCAATCCCATATTAATATAATCCTTCCAGAAATCCTCCTAAGCATCGCATTCCAGATAGAGTAACATCAGCAATGAAAATCATAAGAAACTATTGCAATTCAAGTCAGACAAAGTTGTACTTAATCAGTAAAGTTTCTCATCACTACGTATATTTTCACAGAAGCTTTATTTTTAAATATCGTCAGATGGACCATCTCCCATAGAACAAAAACTTGCTTAGCTGAGAAAACTTAATTAATAAAAAACGAAACAGAACACAAAAATAATAATAAAATAAAAGAGAAATTCTTTGTGACAGTCATATCTCCTTAAGGGAACAAAAGGGAACATATATTTAAAGGGCTCCAATATTCTCAAAAATAAATGACTTTAATATTGTGTTGCACATAGTAAATTTACTAATTGATACCATAAAAACATGAAAAAGTTCGTATTTTGTTTACCTTGGTAATTAAACAAGAAGTTGGGACACGAAACCTAAAAGCATTGTCATATTGGGTGTAATATTTTTTCTTAAATCTAAACAAAATAAGGATTTTCAAACTTTATGTTGGTAGAGTAGTAGTAAACTTGGCGATATATATACACTGTGCAAAGAAATGGCAATTAATTTAATTTGCAATCCCTAAACCACATGAAGTACTCGATTTTAAAGATTAAAATATAATAAAATGGTATCGTATATTTAGTGAACAATACTTTGTAAGAACAAAATAAAAGTTAAAAGTATTAACAGATTGTTTTGTACAAATATTACATTTTAATTAACATTACTTAATTGAATTTAATTAAAATCTTATAATAAATTATAAGCAGATTTGTCTATGAATGCGTAAGAAAAGTTAGAATATAAAACAAATTCATTTTATTGATGACTGTTGAAAAAAAAAGAAACAGTCATAAATGAGAAAATATGTGCCACAACAAGGCTTAAATATTATTTAATTAAATAATAATTTTTATTATTAGTTCCACTACTATAGGCTAACAATTTGTAATTATTTCCTCTTTATTTTATGGTGTACATATGTCAGAAATTTAGCACAGCAACCTCAAAAAAAAATAAAAGAAGTATTTTGAAATAAAAAAATGTAAAGATTGTGTGGAATGAAACAAGTTTGTTTTAAACATTTTTCAAGCGTAGAAAAATTTTTGAAACTACTTTTCTATTGTGCTCAGCTTTTGCCAATAAAAGAGGAATTGCTAGGTACTTAGTTTAAGTTTCGGGAGCTTGATGGGTCTGGCAGAAAGTGATATTCATCTAAACCATTCGAAGGAGAATTATTTTGTTGCCAGCCTCTAGAAGTGTGTAAAATATTTCTGTTTCAGATTTTTCACACCACATTACGTCTTCTTCTCTTCTCTCCTTCTTCTTTTTTACTTACCTTATTCTAATCATCTTATTCTTTCTTTTAGGCAGACTACAATGAGACAGATGACTTTTATGTAAATTTGTATGTTGTTTTAATGCCAATTACTCGCCCTCTAACCTACCTAACTTCTTATTTTAGTTTAAAAAGCGAAGAGGTTAAGCGAAAAATATTGGGTCTTTTATCTAAAGAATATGTATGACAAGTCCATGTCCAATAATTTTAAACTCTGTTAAATTCAAATTTGTAAATGTTTTTTTTTTTAAACTCAACAATTGAAAACAATAGCCAAAACCAAAGATTTAATCATACAAATCAATGGTGAAATTATATGTGCACGGAATAAAATTGAAAGAAATAAATTTTTTTTATTGAAGTGGTTGGTAGTGGCTTTTAATTTCAAAACAAACAAACAAAAAAAAAAAAATACCCCAAAAGCCCAAATAAAAAGTTTTTGCAATTGATTCGAAAACAGTTTTTATGGTATTTTGGCGAGTAACTGTAGATTACATGATTATATGTACTCGTCATACTTAAAGGTTGTTCAATTTTAAAAAAATTTTTTTTTTGTTTTGTACGGCCAATAAAACCATGATTAGACAGTTTTGCATTTGACACACTAGGCAAAGCTTCAATTATTTCGTACTGGATTTTTTTTTCTTTTTATCTTTGCCAAGTAATTGATATATATTTAACTGAAGGTCATTTAACAAAAAAAAAAAATCAATTTTGTAAGAGAATCTTAACTGTTTTGTATAACTTACCTCTTTCGCTTTCTTCAATATCATCAGTTTCGTTGTTGTTTTCCAATTCCATCTGGTTGTATGTAAAATTGACTGCCAAATTGCTAAGATTTCTATCCAAAGCGGCATATTCAATAATCGTTTCATCGGCAAACAATTTCAAACTGTAGTTGACTTTATCCTCGAAAATGGATGCAATTTTATTTTCCAATTGCGTGTTAGTTGACTGGTCACCAGCATCGCTTGTAACACTTAAAATATTTTCCTCAATATTACAGTTATCTTTTAGAGAACATGTAGCTGCTGTTTGAGCTGCAGCTGTATCCAAACTTAAGCCACATTGTAGTAGGGCGCTTAAAGCACTCAGTACTAAAGCAAGGGTTATACCCTTCATTTTTGTTCACTGATTCCTTAATATATGTGTGTTAGAATGTATTGTTTTTTTTCTTTTTTAGCAACTTTATTTCCCAAATTTTTTTTTTTTTGATATTTCAATATGTTAGCTTAACAGCACCACTCCATTCATAAATAGCTTTTTTAAAATTCAATTCGTTTTTTTATTACTTTTTAAATATTTTTGGTTTGTTCAACATTTGTTCGTTATTTTTTTATTTAAATTTTTATATTTTTTTTTTGTTGTTGCTTTACTAAAAGTAATTATTATTGGTATTTTTTTTTTGTATAAATATGTGGTTAAAAATTGTTAAAAATATGAAAATATGAAAAATATGATTTACTTCAAACTCTCAGGTGATTTTTTTTTAATTTTTACATGCTCTTTAGAGTTCAACTGTTTTAAAGTAATGGATCAATTGTAATCGGTATATACATATATAAATGGATCACAATGGGCACAGTTGTTCGTAGTTCATAGAATATTTTTTGGAAAAGAATCTAAAGGTTACTTAGAAATAAAAGTTTATAATATGGATTGAAGCCGTCGTGTATTGACTTATTTTACGTCAGGACACGATTCAAGCCCCAGGTCAGGCATATCAAACAAAACGAAAAGAGAAGAAAATATTTCTTCGGCAACTTCTTCTCGCCTTCATTCCTTTTATAGGGGAATTCTGGTAATAGCTCTGAGAGTAAATAAAATTGCCATGAAAAAGTTTCTCAAGAAATCTGTCGTTAGGTCCCGCTACTCATGCATAAAAATGGCACACACAAGATAGCTGGTGTAAAAGCCGTATCCTGACTGAAGGATTGTAATGACCAATTATGTACGTATCTACATATGTGATATGGATAATCAACAAACCAACTATGCTGATTCAAAGCCGTATGATGCTTGTGTTACACTATTTTGCATTTAGCCTAAGGTGATAAAGTCCACGCCTTTAAGAAACTATCATGATGACTCATAAATGCTAGGTGTAATAAATAAATGGTGGAATAGGTACAATTGGTATTACAACCTACCTACAACTAATCCTCACTGTTTCGCTATTACTACTTATAAGGGAATGGTTAAAATCGGTTTTACAACGTACGATAATCTAATTTTCTTCTTCGATAAATTATCTTTTTCTTGCAGTTACTACTTATATGGCAATGCACTGTAATAAAATATAGGACCTTATTCCCATCTATTTTATATTTTGCTTCTTTAAACTCTTTTTTTCATTGGCATATTTGCTGGGCAAACTCTCCTATAGAATAGTTTTGCCTTTCTCTGGCAAATGATTTTGTTTTTCCAAAGTTTTTTTCCTAGTCCCCAGACAATATATAAAGAATGTCGGTGGAATTCGTAAAAAATGTGCAGTAGCTAAAACTCTATTTTCACTAAATTTGGCCTGGTACTAGTGAAAAATAACTTATCCGTGTTGAATTTAGTCTTGATACAACACGAGGCGTTTGTCGGATTTTAAATAAAAATGGGTCTTGGGTTCAATTATAGACCGTCTTCGAAAAAAAAAAATCGTATAAAAGAATAAAAAAATGAACTCAACACTTAAGAACTTTAAATAATTTCTTGGTTGTAAAAATTTATAAAAAAAAATAAAGAAATTTAAATAGATCATTAGAAGAAATAAAAAACTATTTTGATTATTATTTCTGTGACAACAATTTTCAGAATTTATTAGAAACACTTTTAATTAGTATTTCTTATTAACACATTTTTTTTGTTTTTGAATTTAACAAATTTTTAAAATTCGTTTTTTTATTTTTCCATTTCAAAAAAACTAGTGTCAAGAACAACGAGCACTTGGAAAAACAATTCTTTAAGCATGTAATGTCAAGAACGCAGGTTTTAATCATTATGAAAAACGAAATTAATCACTTTTTTTTTTGAAATTCCATAAGAAAATTACAATTTTTTTTTATTTTTATTACAATTTTGCTGATTTTCAAATATTTTTATTTTTCCAAATAAAACAACGTTCTTTCAAATTTTAACGGTTTTAATTTTACCGAGCCGCTACAACCGCTAAGCCGCGAATTTCAATTCGAACTAAACTTTGCGAATGTCTGTAAGTCAGCTAGAAACGGTAGAAGCTTACGGCAAACAGTTCAACAACAGCTACAAGTGCAACAACAATATTAGCAGCAGTAACAAAGCAACAACAACTACGACAAACAAACATAATTCAGTTAATAAGACATTCGCGTACAATTTATACACAAAAAAAGAAACGTTCACAAATAAAGTCAAATTCAAACTTAAACTCGAAACTGAAATTAAATTCGAAATTCAAATACACACAGACACACACACACACACACATGCGCCTACAGTGCAAAATAAAAACCACAACAACAGCAACAAATAAATAATAATGAAACATAAATTAAAAAAGAATTTCAAAATCTGAAATTTACAACTCGTCACTTGGTGGTGTTTATTTATTTTTTTTATTAGCATTTTTGGCTAAAAAGCTTTTATTTCCATTTGCAAACATTAGATACACACTAATACCAATAAATAACGAAAAAGAGTATCTTTAAATGTATCTTGTAAACACACATAGATACTCGATACGAAATTAAAACTGAATTTTTATTTTTGAAGTGGTGTTGTTAGCCTTTTGAATAAGAACTGACAGATAATTTGACAGCCAAAAATACCGAGATTAGAGTGTGACGTATAAGTAATAACAGCATGGATAGTTTGTTGTATTTTTATTGCCAGTTTTTTTTTATATTTTTGGGATTTTGGCCTATAAGTGTGTTATATTTGAACATTTTTTGACAGTGATGTGTCCAATTAGTTTAGTGCAGTGGCCTATAAGGGTAAATATTGGTGTTCCGTAACAAATTTTTACAAAAATGAAATGCACGGTTTATATATTTGAAACGAACCTTATTTAATCAAATATGTGAAGTTTTGATTGACATTTTATTGAGAATTGCGGGAACTTTTCCGACCTCCTAATATTTTAACGAATTTTGTTCAGTTTAGTAAAAGCCACAGCATCTTAAAGAGGCTTTAAACAGCAAATAATTTTGAATAATTTTTAAGTCCATGTCACCTCGCCGTAGTCTAGTAGGTAGTGTCTTAGCATATTAAAAGTGAGGCCACAGGTTAGACCTTTCGATCAACACGAAATATGATAAATATTTCATCAGCGACTTCCACTCAACAGATTTCTGGCAAAAACTCTAAGAGTAAATAAAAATTGCCATGAAAAGTGTCCCAAAAATGATTAATAAATATAACATGCGCTATATAAGTGATATGAGGAGCTACGTCATAATTTTGGCTGAAGGGCCATTCATTGTTTGATTCATAAGCTATTCGGCTTATTGTGATACTGTAACAAAAATCACACCATTTTGTCTATATTCCTAATCTGAAAGTAGCGTAGAATCAATCTGGACCTCTAAGCGAAAAATGGGTAACAAGTTTGTTGAACTATTTTTTTGTTATTTGGTTTTTAAGTGTAATCTTTTCCGGCATAAAAAAATTTCGCAACATGTGTCACTTCTTAAAATCTTCAAAAAGGTTTACCGTTTAATTTAATTTAGGTTCTATCACTTTCCCACAACGAAACCACTGTCTTTCCATTTGTTTCACTGTCTCTTAGCGATTTATTACATTGTATTACGTTGTAAAGTTATGACTATTATAATATAACTTATCGATTAGTTACGCATTCGTATACGTACACGTACTCGTATTTATATTCTAAAAAAAAAACTTAATAATTTTTCAGAGTAAAATAGTTTCTGGCGGTATTTTTCATTCCCTCGAGGTAAATTTTGAATTGAATTTTCATAGAAAACTAATGACTAGTATTTGTCAGTTTGTTTACGATTAGTCTCGTTATCTATTTATAGACCAATTGACTGACAGATTAACTCTGCCTGTACTCGTGCCCAGTCGAAATGACAACGAGACGTATTATTGCATCAAATGAAGCCAGGAATAAAAACAGCAGCAAAATGTATATGCGTAGCGACGTGAAATGAATATTTTTAGTTGCTGCTGCTGGTTTTTTTTTTTTTTTTTTTTTTTTTTTTTTTTTTTTTTTTTTTTTTTTTTTTTTTTTTTTTTNATCACACATATTTTAAAATTCTAAATCAATATTTTTTTTGTTCTTTTTTTTAATATTCACGGTAATTGTTCTTACTTTGAGATTTATATTGTCATGTTTGTTTCTCTTCTTCTTAACAGGAAGAGGGACAGAAGGGCGACATGCTATGTTAATTGCTTATATAAATAAATATTTCGTATGAATTATCCAAAAAATGGTTTCATTTGAATACTTGAGTTATTTTGTAAGTACATATACTGTTTCAAATGACGCCAATTAAGTGATGGGTGAAGAAACGTTTTGTTAGTAGAATGAATTATCTGTTGAATGATCTTTGGATTCTTCTTAAAAAAAATTGATTTTTTATGTTAATCGTTATAGCGAAATCTGTCTGCAATGTTGCGAAAACTGGTTTATTTATTTATTTACTAACTGAACTTTGGATTCTAAACCAATGTTTTTTAATTTATTCTTTATGATGAATGGTGTTTTCAAAGAAAGTTAGTGTCTGGAGATTTGTTTAGTATTTGTCAGAAGATATAGTTTATCTAGATGGGTTAAACAAAAATAGAGAGAAATTTTTTTTGATTATTTGAATCCATTTATTTTATTAGGGAGAGGATAGGCTTTCGACGAGGTCTATTAGGAAGTGTGTTGGCTTGTTAGGCGTAAGGTCTGAAAAAATATTTCTTCGGCGACTTCCTCGAGGCGGATATCTCACAAAAACTCTGAGAGTAAATAAAATTGCCATGAAAATTTTTTCTAAAAATTTGTCGTTCGGAGTCGACTTGAGACTCCGCCACTCATGTTTTATACATGACATGTTTTATACATGACATAAAACATAAGTGGTGCGAGAAACTAGGTCGTAATCTTGACTGAAAAGTTTTAATGACTATTCATGTTATGGTAAGTTAGGAAAGGCTTACAGAGGAAAGGTTTTGATATATGAAAAGTACAGTTAATGAACTTTCTTTTCTCCTTCCATCGGGAAATAGAATTACTGACAGTTATTTCATGTTGTAGTTTTGATGAAAACAAATTTTAATAAACACAAGTTTTGATAAAAAAAAGTTATGATAAAAAATTTCTAAATTAAGGAATATACAATCGTTGCGGAACACTGACTCTGTTATATAGACGCTAATAGTGTCATGCAATCATTTGATATAAGGTTTCTCTCAAACGCATCTGGCAATCTGTTGCTCTGGTGTAGCTAAGAATGCTGTACGGTATAATAAAGAAAAAGTTCACGCATAGTACTTAATTGTTTCCTTCCAGAATACAATGTTGAATAAGTCCCAATTACATATTCCGTTGATACCATTTTTTATCACATAATCTGTATAGTGATTCTTATTCTAAACTAGTGTTCAATAAGTCTGCAATGTCTGATCAGAAAACCAGTACTAGAATGTCATAATATTCTCATCATGCTAGAACACAGACCTTACCTCAATATATCGGGTTGTCGGGCTTCCCTATATTGTTTCCCTCCCACTCTATAATGTCTCAGTTGCCTTAGCGTATTTTAAGTAGTGATAACTCTCTGCGTAGTATTGCATTAACATCACACAAGTACCAAGCCTAGGTGATTCATCTTGCTTAGACAGACCTATATATCGAGTGATAGGAGCTAATTGCTCGAATAGTGGCCTGATTGCCAGACAGTATTATGTGAGACACCCTAATTTCTAATGGAAATTTTTTCCAACGCCACTGTAAAATATCTAAAACCCATTTACAACTCACACACTTTGCTAATTCATAAGTTCACTTGTTGCATTGTAGATGCTGTTGTTGTTGTTTCTGTTGCTATTGTTATCGTTGGCTGCCAGTATGACAAGACAGATTACAAAGTTACTGTCATGCCACAAATATTGGCCAATCGTACCTGCGACACCTTAATTTAAGTGCAACATTAAAGATGAATAAAAACACTTTAGCACATGTAGACTGATAAATATCTAAAGCAAAATAAATTTAAAAAAAATTAAATAAAAAAGAAAAATGAAAATAAAAAACAAAAACTAAATTTAAAATATAAAACGAAATAGGCGAATGGTTTTTTTATTCGTTTTTAGAAAAATATTTTCAAACAAGTTTGGCTTACACACAATAAAACAGTGTTGCAAGTTTATATGGCGTATTCTCCATGTGTGTAATATTACCGGCAAAATTTCTTGTTGTTTTTCTTTAGACCTTTTGCACATTGTTTTTTTTTTTCTTAACTGCAAATTACTTATAATTGCCAATGTACCAGCTAGACAGCTACGCAGCCATGCAGCTAATAATCCCGTCGAACTATCCATAAGTTGTGGTAATGATCGTCTGACTCTTTTTGTTGTTTTCGTCTTATTCAATTCAATTCTTTTCTTTTCTTCTTTGATAGACTTTTCAAATGTCTATCAGTCATCTATTGAACTATTCATCCATTTGTATCTCTTTTCATTCATTTTCTTACACTGACTGACTGATGTATTAGTTGGCGTTTTTGTATTCAAGTTTTTATTATTGTTTGTTGCATTATTAACATGAGTGCAACTGGTTGTAACAACATAACACAACACAACACTGGCAACATTTGTTGTAATATTGTATTTTCAGTGTGTAGTCATTTGTTTTTGTTTTCATTACAATTCAGATTCCATTACATTGCTACACAACTTGCCTCCTCTTACTACGTACTCAGCTCAGCTCTGCTCAACTCTACTCAGTTTTTATCTTTTTACTTGATTTTATGATTTAATTTTGTAAATACCGGACTAAATTATGGCAGAAATTCAAAGAAAAAAAAAAAAACAATTTCAGGTTTCTTTTCCTTTTTGTATTTCTGGTGGCACGATTAATATTTAGTCTGACTGGGATTTCATGGTATTTTGTTAAAGAAAAGAGAATGTTTTGTAGTGAATTTTCTTTTTTATCTATGCCCTTACGGTTCTTGTAGCATTTCTCTATTTTTCTAAGGGTGTATGTTAAATGGAAATGGAAATATGTTTTTGAATAACCAAAATGTCTGTATGCGATCTAGCTCTAAGGCCTTTTTCAGCTGTGAAAGCATGGGACACTATGGAATGCAACATAGTTGGGTAGGAGTGAATTGAGTGGGGAACCACGCCGGCAGAATGCTAGGTGTTCTTACAAGGCAATCGACTGTGAATATGAATGGATATAAAGAGTAGGCATCTGGAGAGTACATTGCAATGACTGAATAGCTTCTGTAAGTTGCCCAACATTTGTGCGTGACAGTTAAGCACGCCTTATTCATCCGAAGAAATTGAATGTAAGTAATTGGGGCAATACGTCAACTATACGGATTTCCCATGACATATTGCATCGTTGGTATATTCTGCTGGAGAATACGAAAGGCTGTCACAGTGGCTTATTTGTAAGCTGATAAAACATGAAACAGTCCCTTTGAATGACGGTCCACAAGGAATAATATTTTGGCGGAGAAGTTGAAGTACTGAATTTTTTTTCAGAGATATGTATGTAGCGAAGTACGTTACACATCTACATACGTACATACATTCATAATTTGTCATTACGAACCTTTAGTTAGGTTTACGACCTGGCTTCTCACACCACTGTTGTTGTGTGTGTTAATATTGTGCATGAGAGGTGGGATCTACAATTTGTCGACTCCGGACGACACGTTTTTGAAAAACTTTTTTTGGCAATTTTATTTACTTCATTTTACTTATAACAGCTTTCAGAGCAAAATTTAGTGTAACTAACTGCTAACTAATGGAAATTAGTTTGGGAATCAAATTGTAATTCTAATTGTCTTAGGCTGTGTAAATTGATTTTTTTATAAGACTGGTGGTTAATAAGGCATAGGCCGTTAGTGGTTTTATCTCCCGAGCTCTGAATGAAACCGGTCAGTTCCTTCGGTGGCACGTTCGCCACTATGTCCAGATCTTCCAAGATGTTTATGTCATCCAAAAACCTATGACGTCTGTTCTAAAGTGCAGGGCACTCGCCCACTCATGAGAAACTTATCTCACTTACGAGATGCACTTGGGTATTGTTCAACCATTTTAATATTTATAAGATTTTTTCATGCAGAGCTATTAATGATTTTACTTTGTTGTGGTTATTTTTGTTAGTTTCATTTATTTGTCAAGTCTAATATAGCACTTATCAATAATAATTCAAATCATCTATCAATTAATTTCAAATAAGTTTTCAAATTAATTTCAACAAAACTTTTTAAACAAATTGGAAAAGATGCCTACTTTTTTTAATTGCCATAAATAACTCAAAATAAACTTAATAGAAAATTTTTCAAATTATTAAAATAAAAGCTTATAACTAAAACTACAAAAATAATTTATTAAAGATTTAAAATGTTAAATATTTTCAAAACAACATAAATTTAATTAACCATTAATCATATATTTTTATTAAAAAAAAAATTTTTAAATTTAACACAAAAATACACAAACATACGCCATACATTTTTTAATGGGCCCCATAATTGATTTATATTTCACGCCCACTATTTTTGTGTTGTAAAGTGTTGAAATTAATTTCTTTTCATTACGTTTTTTTTTTACAATATATTGTAACTAAAAAACTACGATATATTATTGTATAAATTTTTTTTTACTCAATGTCACGATCATTAGCCGGTTTAGTTTATCTGCTTGCTATTACGTGTAAAATTTCTTTTCAAAACCAATAGAAACCCACTTGATAACGAGTGTAAAGAGAAATAAAAATTAAAATGCCTGTTTGGTAAGGCCATAGTATATGAAAGAAAATTTTTTTATACTGCTTAACTCTAGACGAGTAGAAATTTATTTTCGTTGGGCTCTTTGCAATTATTCACTGAAATTGTGTGTGGATTGTGCAATTGAAATTTATTGGTATTGTAAATAGGATGAAATTAATAGGGGTATTCAGGATCTTTCTAGACAAAGCTTCATTAACATCTGTAATAGTGCGATCTGTTTCACTTGTGCCATCGATACAAGTGTTTAATCAAGCTTTATACAACCGCCTTTTTCATAAATCGTTTTTATTTTGAGAATTAGAAAAACTCTACAGAAAAAAAAATTGCCATAAAATTATCATAATTTTTCTAAATTTTCTAAATTACAAAATTTTGAATCTCCTTAAAAATTTGGCACATTTTGCATTTAAAACATAACGTTGCCTTTGCTAATTTTCATTGCAAATACTATATAAAGTGCAATAATATTGTAATAATTATATAGCAACTACAACAATTGTTTTTCTTTTACTTTTCCAAGCTTTTTAAAATCCATTGTGCTGTAAGAAATATAGAAAAAAAATTTTTTTTTTAAATTACTGGATATCCACTGAAAGTGCAAGTTTTTTTTGGTTGGTTTTCTTCTATTTTATTGCTTCGAAGAAAAATGTGTGTCAGTAGAGCAGTCGCTGAACTAAGTCTGTGCTGTAAACTTATTGTATTACTAACTGGCCTATTACCAGTCTTTGCTTATTTTTTTTTTTTTGTGTATTTTGTTTACTTTTCCTTTTTTCTTTTCTGAGCTTTGCCTTGTCTATGGCGTTGTTTCAATGGATGATTTGAAATAACACGTTGCGCCGCTGTCAACTTATCAAAAGTACATGAATTTTATATTTGTTTTTGTTGTTGTAACTTTTATGGAAAAAGTCTTTTACACATTTGTGTGTGCATTTATGGCCATAAGGTTGCATTTCTTACATCATATTTCTTTTACTTTTTTTTTATTTGAATTTTAATACTTGCCGTGCATATTTAAATAAATTGTATTGCTTTCGTTTCGTTATGATGAAAGAGCCAAGTTTATTTATTTTTAATGTTTTTTTTTTGTTATAAAAATTAAAAACCAAGTATTCAAGTTCATTTTTATTATTATTATTTATTTATTTCTTTTTTTTTAATTTTGAAATTTTTTGATTTGAAATGATTAATTTAATGTGCCGTTATTTTTGATTGTTCAGAAAACAATTTAAATTTTCAGTAGTGCTGTGAGACAGCTTTTTGAGTGTACCGAAGAAAATCCTCCGAATCAATATATAATATATAAGTACCACTTGCCAAAGATCGTATAAGACTCTATGGTGGTGGTTTTTATGAGCTGTTAGCTACAAAGGAAGTAATCAACAGTAATTAAACTGTGGTCTTTATAAGTCGGAAATGATCTCCCATCGGTCAGTACCTAATAAATACTATCAGGCTTGTTACATTTTTATTACTATAACACATGAGCAAATAATATCATATTTAAGCGAAATCTTGTATACTTCAAAAGTCTTCTACCTGTAAATCGATTTTTCCAAGTAGTACTCTAAAACATTTTTTAAGAAATCGCTTAATAATTGTCATGAAAAAATTGGACCCGTATTGGTGTCTACAGAGAAAAGAGGTTCTGAGGCTTATGTATACTTTGGATTTTGCATCAAATGTATGCAAGAATAAATTTGTTTCATAAGGTTTCAATAAGTTGTGTAGTTATGCATAGTAGCCTTAATATATTTACGTTGAATCATTTTCAAAACATAGTTCACAGGACAACAAAGTGCTTGTGATGTATTTTGCCTCCATAAGGAAAAGTACTTTAAACGCCATTCAGCTTATATACCACTATGGTCTGCTAAAAACCGTGGACTGTAATTTCTTACATTAACTTCTATTTATTTTACTTTTCAAATATGATAATAAGGAAACCTTCCCTTACTTGACAGTGCTAGTATATAATTTTTATATACTGAATATCGAATATTATATGGGTTTTTACTTTTTAACAAAGTATACATTCTAACGAATACAATGTTATCTATAAACAGAATTAAAAAAGAAAATTCAAAATTTAGTCTTTCTTCTTTGTTTTACTAAAACATAATAAGACATTTCTTTTAAGACGGCTTTAATTAGCCACCAAATTAAGAGTCTTGGAATAAAAAAAAAAAATAAAACAAAAAAAAAAAATAGATTCTTACGTAAACACAAACATCAGTCTTTGATATTCTACAATCGTTGTTATTGTTTTATTTGTTAACCTTCAATTTTAGATGTCTTAAGCATAGAACAAGAGGATGTGTTTTATGACATGTTAAGTGCCGCTGCTGGCCTCTCTAGCTATCAGTCTGTACACACAGGTGATTTTGTCTATTTCTCATATCATATTTGTATCGCAAAATTTATTTATTCTGTTTAATTTTATTGATTATCCGTCATCGGTGTATTTGAAAGTTATTGGCAATATTATTTAAATTTTTTTGCCCCTAACTACTGTTTAAATAAATTCGTGTGAATTTTTATAAAAAAAAATAATTGACTGTTATGACTGGCATTGACTTGTTTTAGAATTCATTAACCTAAAGACAAATTGATTTCTCCTAAACCAACCAAAACTAGTAGAGTTTTTGTTGATTGAGGCTTCAAAATATTCTATAATAAAAAAAAACGTTTATATTGTTATGCTTTTAATATTCGTAAAACAATTTTAGTAGTCGCCGCCATAATCTAGTAGGAAGTATGTTCTTGTATGTGTCTAACAACATAAGTGGTGTGAGAAACTAGGTCGTAATGCTGACTGAAGGGTTGTAATCATACTTATAAGGCTGAAAACAGGTTAAACTATTGTCCCGTGTATAACCACCAAGCAGATATAAACCCCTTGGAAGAGATAACAGAACGGTTTTGAGATATTTAGCTACGAAAGTCTATGAGTATTTCGTTCAAAGATAGTTATGTCTATTAATCGTGTCCACTACAACCATGTAGGCAGGATTACGACCTAGTTTCTCACACCACCCATTTTTTGTGTGCTAAGTTTATACTTAAGTGGCGTCACCTACAGTTTAAAGTCTACGCCGAACGACATATTTGGTTAAGAAACTTTTCATGACAATTTTAATTAATCCCTGCTAAGATCGCTGAAGAAATATTTTTTCATATTCCATTTAGTTCGAGATGTCTGGGCTGGGTTTTGAAACACGGCCTCATGTCTAATAAGCCAGCGCGCCACCTACTAGACTATGATGTCATTATTACCAAAGATCAATTCTTCAATTCACTTCACTGTACTTAACGTTTATTTAATCAAACTCAGAACTTATGACCTACTGGCAACATTGCCTTTCGCTCTATTTATGCTTATTTATTTTATTTCTGGAAACTTCGAGACTTGTCTATGTAGTTTTGGTCTTGTTGATTCTCTAATTACTAGTATAAATGGAATTGCATGCGAATATCAAAGGAAAATTTAGGGATTTTTTTACGTACAAATATTTTTATTACATGGTTCAAGCATATTCTTAAAGTCACCATTCATAGTTTTGAAACCGCTAAATGATAAAACTGAAAGCTCTTAATTTCTGAAACTAAAATGATGATCTTTGTTGTCTGGGCTTCTTTTACTAGAATACGTAAAATGATTTTCTGTAGTCATGTGACTGTAAGGATGGGAATGAGAATTAATAATATTAACGGCTATGACTTTGCATATTTAAAAAAATGTCACAATTTCTTATTAATTCCTATTAATTAATTAATAATTGTTTGTCTTTAATAAAAAAAAAATAATATTTAATCACAATATTAATGTGAATAT